>JBBYHM010000012.1:388230-406883 GCA_038381775.1 Adansonia rubrostipa
ACTTTAATCGATTAAAGCAAAGCACGTTTCAAACTTTACATTATGCCAATCTATATATATATATATATATATATATAATACAAATCTTGAAATATATATGTATCTTACGAATCTTTAAATAATACTTTTATATTACTTAAAACATTACAAGCTAGCAGAAAATGTCGTTGACTCAATTTGTATTTTTTATGTATGGTTTTATTAATCGAATTATCTTATCAAATAAGATCTTAGACAGTCGTGTAGTATATTGTTATAGTATTAAATTTTTAATTTTCATGGGTCAAAATTTATTTTTAGACGGTTTTAAATATAAAATTAATTGTTATAGAATAAGACGATAATAATTATTTAATCATGTCTTTTTCAACTGACTTGTTTTGTTTTTGAGATTAATAGTGCTGCAATTCAAATTTAAAATCTCTACTTTCAAAGATCATCTAAGATTGGTTAGGGTTTACATTTTTCTGTTCTATGCATTAAAAAAAATTCAAGTAATGAAAGAGTGGAATCTATGAATTTACTTTCAAGAGTGCTAAGCAGTTTAGATTGTAAATTTAAAGAAGCTTAGATGGCACAGCTCATTGGTTTGACTTAATTAATTAAAAAAAGGGGGTTAGATTTTCCATTATACAAGTATAATGTAGTAGAAATAGTATAAGCAAAAGCTAGTGAGCTTAATAGTAGGATATTTAAGCTATGACTTTGTGATGGAGCAGATTTAATAATTTTAAATATATTATAAAATATAATATAAAAATAATACAATAAATATGATATTATATATTTAAATATAATTAACATAATTAATATGATATATTTTAATATATATTATATTTATATTTATATAATTAATATAAAATATAATATAAATACATAAATTATCAAATTTAATAAATCAAACATCTACCTCAGTGGAATGGTAGAGACATTAGACGAATGTCAGTTGGAATCTTAAAAATGAAATGATAAAATCTTCTTTTAAAGTTTTTATGAATTTCATGCAAAGCAATATCATTGCATAGCATGATGGAGATGTTGTTGAATGATAGTTTTCAAACTTTTTGATAGGACCCTTTTGGGTCACTTTCTTTCTTTTTTTTTTTTTTCTTTTTTAAATTTTCTTTTCAAAACCCTAATTTTCATAAAGACTTACCTTTTCTCTCATTAGAAAGGATGCCCACTCGAAAATGTTAGGAACTTTGTAGCTTTACTATTTTTTTTTTCCTTCAATCTTTTTCAGTCTTTCAATTACCAAAGTTTTTTTTACATAAGGTAAATGAGAAACTTTTCTTCGATTTGAAGGTTTAATATTTGTGATAAAAAAAAAAAAGAAAGTACTTGCTATTTCATCTTGTTGTCTACCCCAACCACATGTCGGTTCCTCAAGAAAAAGATCATTTTAGAGGTTGTGATATTGGGAATGTTCCTAAGCTATGAACCTTTTACATCAGTATATGTACTTTTAAATTTGTGAAAAACGAGTCATTTTGATTGATAAATATTATTCATTAAATACTAAATGATTCTTTAGTCAAATTTTTCTGA
The DNA here is from genome assembly GCA_038381775.1 of Adansonia rubrostipa. Lineage (NCBI taxonomy): Eukaryota > Viridiplantae > Streptophyta > Magnoliopsida > Malvales > Malvaceae > Adansonia > Adansonia rubrostipa. The sequence continues at coordinate 389,779 of JBBYHM010000012.1, forward strand.
CCCCTTTAAATACTTAAGTTCTGTTTGATAAGAACAATGAAAATACTTAAAATTAAAAAAAAAAATTATCATTCCTATTAAGCAAAATCATAGAGGTTTTGAATTCAAATTTTCCTTTTATAATACTAAAATTTTTGGTAATACCCTAAGAATTTCCCATGTTAGTTTCTTTATATAATATATATATATATATATATTTGATGACGTAAAAGGGAGTGATTGGTTTTCAAATCTATTTTTTTTTCTTTTTAAGTTTCCATTAATCCATGAATAGAAAAAAAAGAGAGTTGAGAAGTTGTTGTCATCTTCCTCGAAGTTGTCTGGTTTGCTTTTTTCACCCAAGGACTGTACGTACGTTATACATTGATGGGCACATCACAATTTTCTCTATCATTTTCATTGAAAAAAAAAAAAAAGAAATTATGTTGATAATAATGTTAAGGGATGGTGACCTTTGATGATTTAAATAGCTAGAAAGTCACTATCTCAAAGCCTGTCTAAAAAAATATATGGGTCCTGCTACATTTGCTTTTGGATCTTTTTAACTTATCAACGACGATGACGGGCTTTAAAGTCTATTCGAATGAACAATAGGATTTGTTTACGATGATATTAAAATCTGCGGTTGTAAAGAAATTTATTATTAGAACGATATGATTTAGTATTGTAATATTAAAATTAAAATTAGTATCGTGATATATATTTAGATATAAAAATAATGATAATTATTAAAAATATTACCATAAAAGTTTATTTTATTAATATTTTAATAATATTTAACATTTAAATTTATTTAAAACTATTACCTTATATTAGATAATTATTATATAATATATAAATTTATTATTATATTGAATAAATAATTTAAAAATTAAATCAAAATTAAAAATTCAACTGAAATAATAAAAATAAATAATTTAAACATTTTTGTAAATAATTAATAAAAATCTATTAAAAAAAAGGTCATTTTTAAATCCCACTGAGGGTCCAATTGTGAATTGGATCCTTGCCTTTCCGGTGCACAGAAGCTCAAGCACCGGTGGGTGCAAACCAAATGCATCTTGCGGTGCATTCAGGGAGTTTTTATCTTCAAACAGTTAAAATTTTGGAACAATGAAATCCAAACTAGCCCTTAATGGAATAAACCGGGATAAACTTGAAGGTAAAAAAAATTGTTTGCTTTGGCCTAATTTGAATTCAAACACGATCTGAATTTTATTATTTAAAATATATTAAAATAGTAAAAAATTATTTTATAATAGAATAAAATACGAAACTTTTTTATTATTTAAAAAATATATGAGTCAAGTCAGTTATTTCAAACCTGATCTAAATAAATTAGGCTTATCAAATCGAATGAATAATTTAATCTGTGAATAAATCCACAAACAATAGTTGCTTTCAATTTTTAAATGATTTTAGATTTAAATTTTATCAATAATCTTTTGTTATTACGTATGATCGACACGTCTATTGTCTTAATTTGAGAGACTAAACAATTTATCTATATTAAGATTTTGCTCAAAAGAAGAAAAAAAAATTCTCTTGTTTTCTACAAAGCAAAGTCTTAGTTACCATGGTTTGGTTTCAATCACTATAATGTTGCCGTCTACTACAAGAAAATTAATTATACAACCCAATCATACATGAAGATTAGTCCAATATTATGAACAAAGGTTTTCTTTTCTTTTTTTCCCCCAAAATGTCAACTATGATGGGAGTTTGCAAAGAATTTAAAACACTACTCGTTTTGTCTTAGTGAACCGACTTTCACCAAATTATGACGATTAGGGACAATGGACAATGGACAAACCTTAGAACATTTTAGTATTTTGAAAGCCAACCTTATATTACTAGATTTTTTTTTTTTTTGGTGATCTTGTGACTTTGAAATTAATTTGTTTCAAATAAAATCATTTATTGTTCGAGTAATTTTAGGAAAGTGAGAAAAGAAGAGGAATGAGTTGTAGAGGGAAGTGAAAGTGCTTATTGTTAGCTCGTACGTATGATCAAACAAATTCGATAATTTTGAACACCATATAAAAATACAATATGAATATAGTAAGTTTAAACACAATTAATATAATACATTTTGTATTCATTTTGTATTTGTGTTAAAAATTTTAATGCATTTAATAATTTTTTTTGTTATGTTTATATTTATCTAACTTGTGTGAAAAAATTACAATACAAAACAAACGTACACGAATTATAAGATCTACGGCGAGATGCGAGGAACCAAAGAAAAAATTGTGCATAAATTTGGTAAATTATTCTTTAATGAGTGAGATGCATATCAAGAAAGCAAAATCTGCCTAACCAGCTGCCAAACGTGCTCAAAATTAAGATAGACAAGTTAGTTAAACATCTAGTCTAAATTCTAATATGGTGTAATTATTTGGGAAGCCTTTACTACATAAAGGCAATGTCTTTCTTATTAAAGTTACAATGTATAGAAAGGGATTTACTTGAGCATTTGGAGATTTTGATGGTAAATGAACGTTCAAATAAATATTTAGGGTTTTATAAACCAAAATTTAGTTCAATTGATTCACGTAATAGCTAGGGCTTGAAAAAAAGTTCTTCCGATTGGACGAGTCAAGGACGAAAAGGGGATTTCTCCTTTTTTTTTAAGAGGATTCATGCATGCACTGATCACTCCTCTCTACCTATCCTCATCGATCGAGCTGAACTAACCTTCACCTAGTCCTAACCCTAACTATCTTTAAGATGTGATATTCAATAGATTTAAATTTGAATCTCGGTATTTGTAACTCTTTTATTTATTTTTATATTATGACTTCTAATGTGCCGAAAAAAATATCTACGATTTTTTAAGCATTTGTTTGTGGGATTTTTTTTACTCTTAAATTTCCATTCTAAATTTGGTTTAGTATAGAAAGTTTTTTGGCCAATGGTTATAAACATAAATTGAATTCACAAGGCAAGTATATTGGCCTCAGTTGATGTTAAAATTTTCACAGCTTAGATTGCATAAAAATTTCCTACTTGGATGAGGCAAAGTCTAGTTATTTGATAGAAAGTTTTTAACAAAAGATTGCCATTGTTCAATTTGGTATGGATATAGAACGTGGCACTAATCTATATGTCTTGAGAGATGTTCATCATTGAGTTTCAAGAAAATATGACTAATAAAATAATTTATAATAATAAAAATAATTATTTATGCAACAAAAAAAAAAGTTGATAAAGTAATTTAAATCTATTAGATTTAGGATTGATGATCGTTTTGGTGTTTGTTTATGACTTTAGTTTTTAAGAAAAGGAGTTTGAAAAAGATAACATTTAATTTATAAAGTCATGGTCCAATTATTGACTATTAGATGTGGGTTACATTTGTTTTCCTCAACACTGGTCGCTGTTTTTCGTTGAAGATCGATATGGATCTAGAATAAGAATATAAGGAGTGTTATATTGTGTCCGGATCGAGATGTTATTCGCTTTAAAGGTTTAGAGCCTACAAATATTAGAATAAAAAGTGATGTCACAATCTAATACAAATAGAACATTTCTTCAAATAATAGAACACAAGAATTTATAAAGTAATTAAGGATATCGAGACACATTTCTTCAAATAATAGAACACAAGAATAAGTTTTGGATCTTATAATAGGCATAACCAAGCATCATTTGTATTATCAAGAACAAGGTCATTGTGATATGACTTTAGATAATGAATATGATGTCGCCAATTATACGAGCTAGCAAAATTAAAGTAGGTCTTTGAGAGTATTTTTAAATAAAAGAAAACTTTATGGTAGCAATTTTTTTGGTATAATTAAGCATCTAAATTTATGAATATTTATTTTGAATAACTCTTAATTATTATTATTTTTTAAATGTTTACACATTAATACGTAATCAATTACTACCCCATAAAATCTCTATTACTATATATGTTTTATATCGAATATGAATCTCAATGAAATATATTAAATTATCCCAAATTTTCTCATATAAAAAAAATGAAAGGGAAAGTTGATAAATATAAAAACAGAAATCAAAAGGACAAACAAAACCTTACACATCTTGACAAAGGCCTTGAGGATAGGGCCCTTCGTAGAAGGTTTTATCCGAACCACAATATGTTACAGATAGACCCCTAAATACATATTTTGGTATTATGGGCTTGCATAACAAATTTTATGGGTATGGTGATCCAAAATTGAAATATATGTTGGGCCCCAAAGGAATAGAGATGATCTTCGAATTTATTTCAGAATTCATTTTATTATACTTTGAGATGTCAATTATATCACACTTAGTTTCAAGGATCAAATTGGTTTATTAATATATGCAGCGTTTATATTTTTATTGTTAATTCAAAACGTCATACTATTTTTTTTTGAAACATTTGATATGATACTGAATTTTAACGTATAATGTTTAAACTCAGAACAAAATATGTCGAGAGAGTTCAGTAGTTTAATCTCAAGGATAAAAACCTTCGACTGCCTAAAGTTAAATCCAGGACGTTTTGCAATTTGGATTTGCCGGTTGTATTAACACATGGAAGTTAGGTTACTTTCAATATTAATGTCTTAAGTAAGCTTTGTTATGTACATATTGAACTACGTGAGATGGTGGTTCTATTTTTTTTTTTTTTTTGTAATTTCGTGGATCGAGTTCTTACGTCTCCAAGATCGAGTTCAAGAACTTTGGGAATTTTATATTCTAATAATTGAGATTTGTCTGAAATAAATGCAATATTTTTTTTATTATAATTTATTTCTTTTAACTTTTACGTTGGTTCTTTCGGCACCTCAATAATTCAACGTAGGACCACCGTCCCCCCTGGTGGTTGCTAAAGTGCGCTACCGACCAACTCATTTCTGCACCCTAAAGCCATCGCCCACTCTCTTTGACATTGAATTGCTATCAACGGTATTATGAAATAAGAGGTAGTTAAAAGCGTAATTTGAATATTCTATGTTTTGTCTGATTCCATTTTCTTTCCCAAGAATTCGCAAAAACCCATCAAGATTTTGCTCTCAGGTACCCTTTTTTTACCTCGTTCCTCATGTTCCTTGCAAAATATTCTTGTTCTGAACTAAACTCTACACAGTTATTTCTTTTTCTTTTTTTTTTTTTAATTTTTGGTTATGTTACGTAAGCATGTTCATTTATTGTTTCATTATTGTGGGAAATTTATTGCAGTTTGGTTGCTTTAAATTCTAGTTGGGATTAATGGGGGAAAATCATATCTGGTGATGGTTTGGTTTCTTTCAATGACTGCTAATCCCTTTGACTTCAATTAAGATGTTAACTTTTCATCTCCAGTTCTGGAAGTAAAGTATTAGTGAAGAACTGAAGAGTAGTTTTATTGGGTTTTCATCTGAATCTTATTATAGAATTTAAGTGTTCAAGTCTTTGTCAAAAAAGATGGAAATTGATGAATGTTCCATTTATTATACTGATGGGGATGGATCATTAAGATTTTGGAATAATCAGGGGTTGCGGAAATTTTTCATGTTTCCAAAAGGGGTTAGCTAATAAAAATGACCGATTTTATTTTTTTGTGGTTAATTTGTCTTTGAGAGATCAGAATGAATGAATAGTAGTGTGCATCAATGAGTTTTCTATAGCTGAATTTAACTGCTTACTGGTTTCGATCGAACCCAATATTTGTGGTTGATAGAGATCTGAACCGACTTCCTTGTTTTCTTTATCCTCCTTTCCTCAGATATCTAAACCAAGAATTGAGCCATGGAATTGAATGACTTCAATGTTGATGAAGAGGCAATATCAAGTGGAGGAGAGGGCATCGAAGAAATGCTGAATACCATTTTAGACAGATTCGAGTTGGACTTGTCATATTCGAATGAGAAATTGGTGAATTTGCATGTATTGCTGATGCTTCTGTTGGGTTGGGACAATGGTCCTGAAGCGATGGCATCAGGGAATACTAATATTTCAGCTCGGTTCCTTGAGAAGGCATTGGTATTTGACCTTTTATGTGGAATTTTAGACTCTGAGTTAAGGGAAGTGGAAACTTTCTTAGATACCGTTCAAGCGGAGATCATTGATGCTCGTCATAAAGCATCTTCATGCAGACCTTTGGGAGCAGTATTCAATCAAATGGACAAGAAGCTGCATGATTCTGAAGAATCCCTGAAAACGTGTCAAGGGATGGTCTTGGAGGTGAAGATGCTTTCATCCAAGCTGCAGGCTTCCTTTTCGTATTTCAGACACGAGAACTGTAAGTCCGAATTTGAGTTTATCGCATAACATAAGAACAATATGTTAAAACATATAATTTATAATTAGCAGCTTACCCAATATAAATATGCATATTAGTAGGGAACGATGACGAGGCTATGGATATATCTGAGCAATATCAGCTATCAAACATCATTGGGAAATCAAAAGTGCTGACTATTGAACAGCAAAGACATATTCTAAGGATGCTTGAACAATCACTTGCAAGGGAGCTAGATCTTGAAAAGAAATTATCGGAGTCTGGACAAAACGAAGAACAATTAAAACTAAAGCTACATTATACTGAACAAGTCGCTCTACGCATGGAAGAGGCAGCAGAAGTTGTTTGGGGAAGGTTTCTAGAGGCGGAAAATGCTGCTGAGGTGCTCATGGGAATTTCAAAGGAACTCTTGGGTCAACTTCAGATCGTTCAGTTTAACCTGAATGGTTCAATTCAACGGGAAGCTGAGCTCAAATCTAAACTTGAAGGTTGCATTGAAGAGTTAAATGCAAAAGACGTTGCTTTAAAAAAGCTTGAGAGCAGGAATGAAGAACATGCTGCAAAAGCTTCAGAAGTATTCACATTGAGGGAGAATGCAAAATTACTTGAGGAACAGCTAAAAGAATCCGAGCTGCAGCTGAAGAATGCAAACGCTTCCAATGAAACAAATCAAGAGCATCTTCATGAAATGGAAATCATTATTGATTCACTAAAAGAAAGCATTTACGAAGCGGAAAGTAGGGCTGAAAGTGCAGAAGCCAAGGTCTCAGAGTTAACAGATGCAAACTTGGAACTTACTGAAGAGTTGAATTTTCTTAAAGGTAATAATGATAATAACACAAAGAAGGTGACCTCACTAGAGAAGCAGTTGAGAGAATCGGAGATTCAACTACAGCATGCAAAAGCATCTTCTGAAGCAAGTCAGGAGCAGCAGAACATGCTTTACTCTGCAATTTGGGATATGGAGACTTTAATTGAAGATCTAAAATCAAAGGTTTCAAGAGCTGAAAGTAAAACTGAGAGTGTGGAGGAGCAATGCATTATACTGTCTGAATCTAACTTCGAACTCAATAAAGAGCTAGGCATCTTGAGTCATAAAATTGAATGCTTGGAGACATCGTTGAACCAAGCTAAGATTGAAAAAAATGCAAACGCAAAAGAAATCAGTTATAGGACCAAGCTAATCACAGATATGGTTGCCCAACTAGCTGCAGAAAGGGAACGCATACAAAAGCAGGTATTGACTTTTGTTATTGTGATATAATCAAAAATAAAAATATGTCATCTGCATTTGGAAACGAATTCCCATGGGAATCCCTCGGAATTGAATTGTTTTTTTTGAGGTCTTGTTCATGATTTTGTGTGTGCATGTGCTTCAAAATGGCAATAAGTATCATTTTGATTATGAAAAACTTGTACATGCCAAGAAAACCTTAAAGGTATGCCATTGAAAGTGATGTTCCTCTGGATTTGAAAGTCCATGTGCATTGCTATTTTGATGGGTAAACAAATATTCAACTGTAGATTCTTGGTATGAAATGCATGAGTGAGTACTGAATTTCTTTTTAATTTTTTATTTTTCCTACTTCATAGCTTTTTCTTGTGAAACAAAGAGATAGATAAATAGTGAGTAGTTAACCTTTTTTGACATTCTTACAAAGCTAAAACCTTCAGTTTAATTTTTCAAATTGTTCTTTGCAGCTATCTTCATTAGTAAAGGAGAAGGAAATATTGGTACAAAAGTTACGAAATATGGTAAAAGCTGACTCTAGAGCTGTCTGTAACTCGGGAGATGATGATGGCAATGAGATACCTGTTTCCGAGAGTGATTCAGTTAAAGCTACTTGCACAAAAACATTTGATGAGAAAGCAGTTCCTTCGGCCACAAGCGTATATGCAGGTACTATTAAGGTTCATCCTTTAAAAATAAATAAATAAATAAATAAAAATAAAATTGCTAATAGTTGATGCACATTCATTCAAAGAGGTAGGGAAGAAAGAAGCATTTTGATTTAATGTAAAGTAAAATTGTTAATGCTCCATGGAACATTGTGTTGGCTAACATTTCTAATCAAAATTTACAGTAGCCTTCCCTTTCATCATTCTCAGAATTTCTACATCTATCTGTTAATTTCATGTTTCTTTGTTTCCAATAAAAGAAGAATGGCAAATATGCTCATCTAACCCTTTGTGCCAGTATGATTAGTGTAAGGGTTCATTGGGCGTTGATAAGATGTGATGGATATGTACTTTTGTATTGTACACAACTGAAATGGAAATTAAATGCTTTGATATGTCTTAAGTGATGATATTTTTCTCAGCAATTCATCCTAAATTATATTGAACATTACATCATTTAATATTATACTGCAAATTTAAGATTTTGAGGGAGCGTTATGTTGAATTTAATGGTATTGTTATCCTTTGTCATCTCGAATAGGTTATAGTCTACTTGTTCTTTAGCTGAAAATTTCTATTGGTATTTCTTGAGAAACCATGATGTAATGCATAAAACCTGTAACTCATTTGAAACTTTGAATCATCCCCATTTTTTTTTTGCCTTCTAGAACAGGTGGATGAACCATCAAAAGATACATCTCTTCATAGGACTGCAGCTGGGCCTTCCGGCACAATCCCAAGCGTGCAAGTTGCTAAAAAAGGAAAGACAGTCAACCGTAAACTGTTACACATTTTGATAGCAATTCTCATTGCAATATTTTCTGCATTAACTGTATATTTTTTGAGTGAGAAGCCAGCCATCTTTGGTTTTACTCGATGGCCACTGAAGTTATGTTTTGCTGGCACAGATTGTGCCCTATGATGTATATCCTTGCCATTTGCGATTGATGAGTGTGCATTCATTACCATATTTTATATCCTGTTTTACGTTGACAATGTAAATTATTCTGTTTCTTGTTAGGCATATAAAATTCATTTTCTTTTGTGGTTAAAGTGGCTTGATATGGTCAACTGTACTTCTTTTTGGCTTTAGAATGAAACTTTTGAAACCGTGGAACGATTGATTTATGCTCAAATCAGAAAGGTTTGGAAAGGGTAACTTACCCTGAGAAACTAATTTTCTGGCTGAGATTGAGATTGAAAAGCAATGTAGATGAAGTGAAAAAAAAAAAAAAATTGGATGGTTGAAGGAAGATTTTGAAGGCATAATAGTAGTGATGGGATTAGTAACTTGTTTAGGTTATTGAATCTAAGTTTATCTTGAGAGAAAAGATTATGGAAAGATTTGGTTTTGGTTTGATGTTGCAGTATTTGTAGAAAAAAGTAATGTTGTGAATGGCATTGTTGCACGGCTTAAAAGTTTAAAAAAACCTCCATAGGAAATGGGTTCTGACCTTTGAAGAATACAATAAAATATATTTCTCTTATTTTATGATTTATAATTACTTCTCACAATAATGCTCAAAACTTATTTATGGTTTTTTTTTTGGGGGGGGTTTTTGTACATAGTTCAGTTTATTAAGTCAGATATTCAATTTTTTCTTTATTTAAGAAAAATAAAATAAAAAATTCATGTAACATAACCATTAATTCACAGTTAAAAATTCAACATTAATTCTCCAAATTGAATGAACTCTTTAATTTAATTTTTCCGTTTAATTATAATACAAGTAACTTAATTCATTGAAAAACTTTAACCAAATTAAAAACCATAGCTCAGGAAACAACCTATATTAATTACCACAAAATTCGCCCTTGTTTCTTGTCAAAACGAGAAGGCAACCAGTTTGACCCCAGTTTTGAAGTCCCTTAAATAAGAAAAGCAAGAAGCACCCGATTTAAAGCTAATTAAAATCCCACCAACCTTAAGAATATGGGCAAATCTTCGCTCAATTTGGCTTTCTTTTTCATGCTTTTGGTTATTGCATCATGTTAGTTTCTTTCTTCTATCTTTCAATATATATATATATATATATATATATATATTTGTATTTGTTTTCGATAGGAAATTACTTTTATGTTCCTGTTCATGTCGGGTAGTTTGTTAAGCTTGGCCCACCCGTAACGGGTTTTCAACTCAATCCATCCTAGCCTGAATAAGAAAATAAAATGTTTTTAGACCTTGTCCAACCCATAAATATCTCTAGCTGACAAAAACATAAATGATTGGTGCAGATTGGCAGACGGGAATAGAAGCAAGGAATGTTGTTACCTTCGGTTGCAAGCTACCTGACAACATCTTGGAGATTCTAAAATCGTTCATCGAAGATGCATTTGCCGAAACATTTGGTGGCAATGTCCCAACGAATTTGCGTCCATGCCATTGACAAAAACTCGTTTTGGGTTTACCAAATTATGATATAAGGAGAGCCATTACATTAAAAAACAATCAAGTTTATATATATATATATATAGCTGAATAATTGATGAATTCCTATACTTCCATGTAGAAAGATTTTCCATCGTTCTCAATATAATTTGATCCACTAAGTCACTAACATCTTCAAATTTGGCACTATAAAGTTAAGATTGAGTAGCTTTGCTTTATTTCCTTGTAAAGGAGGCCGTTGTCTGAGGATAAGGAAACAAATTATAAATATTGAATTTTAAATTTCAAATTTATTAAATATTACTTCTTGAGTCATTGCATGAACTTACCGATCTAAGCTTCGAGTTCAGTTTTGCTTCATTATGAGACAATGCATTAACTTGCTCCACCGTGTCCTGAGCTTTCTGATTTGATATGTTTCTCAGAATTTTTGATGCTTCATAATGTAGACATAGACCATGCTTAAAAAAATGTTGCAGACAAATACCATATTTAACTGATCAACAGGTTCTTCCATCTAGTTGGTTGATGAACCCTTCTTGTCAAGGCTTTCATGACCCTCATATCCGGGCTTGGGACCGGCTGCGCCAAAAGGATACATGACTCTCATGTCTTAATATGACACAGGCGTAGTTATCATTGAGCATAGCTCATAAGAGTTGATTTATATCATATCATAGGGAGAGATTGTATTAGTTTTGGTCTTAGTGACCCCCCATTGGATCACTTCTTTAAACCAAGGATATGACAAAGGCTTGCAAGGAAAATGCAGAAGCTAGCAAAGTAACGCAAAGTGAAATTCTCAGGCAGGAAAATGCTAGACATTATGAAAAAACCAACAGCAGCGATAACAGATCCTATATTCGTAACAACGCTTGCAGTCCTTTGGTAGGAACTGCGCAGGAAGATCCCACTGAAAGAAGCTGCAAAACCCATGATCATAGAAAATTTAACAATGGGGAGAAGATGAAGATCATGAGCAGCTTCCCCCATAGATGATGACATAGCCAAGGCAACAAATACCTGGAATGTTAAACTCATAATTGTCTCGCCAAGACTCACTGATGAAGGCCTTGGTAATTGGTAGCTTTGCATTTTGGATTTCAAAAGTTTTTATGTAGATTGGTAAGCAACCCCATGCTTGGGATCTCCATTGAGGAGAAGCTGAGTAATACCTGATTCTGGTAATGGAATTAGTACTTGCTTGAGCTGGCGATCTAGTAATTGGTAAAGTAAGAGATTTAGCCTCAGAACAAGGCCTAAATTGGGTTAACATTATACAAAAAAAATGAAATGCCTGCTTGATTATGGATAGAATCGTAAAAGGTGGATTATTTGGTGAGTTTAAGTTCGAATAAAAAGGCATGATGAAAAGAATATAGGAGGAACACCTTTATATATATATATATATATGTATGTATGTATGTACGTATGTATGTATGTATGTATACAAGGAAAACAAAAGAGAAAACCGGGGTTATTAAAAATAATTCTTGGTACTCTCTTGCAGTTTTAAAACTTTTCTTTTGTTTCTCATATATAGAATGGTTTACTGAGTTTTGATATTTCCTTCGAAGTTTTAAGGAACCTGCTTCTTAACTCAGTTGAAATGAATAATTACGCCAGACTGAGGAGAAAAGAAAAGTAGAATGGGAAAGATTCTTTAGTCAAGTTTACAGTATAAACCAGGAATTTAAGTTGCTGCTGTAGATATATTTTCGAACATCTCGTTACCGTAGTTGAGGAAAGAACGGATCGGTCCATGGGGTGAACTTCTCAACTTTTCTCCTCTATTTTCGGGAAAAGAAGAGAAATTTCCCATTGGGAGCATTTGAGTCAAAAGATTCTTTCTTTTGCAATAATGCACATTCCTTTTATTGGGGTTCAAAGAAAAAAAAAGGTATAACTCTGAGGTTCTTCCGTTTGTAATTCTCAGCGGATCCCATTCTCCGTTCTTACTCATTCTTTTCCTTATTAGCAAGTTCTGAGCCTTACAAATTCCAAATCAATCTTGAGTCATCTCAATTATCAAGAACGAAAACACTTTCGGTGGGTCAAAAAGCTCAAAAACCTCTCATTAATTTCCCAGAAGTTTCATGAAAGTTATCGACCAATCTTCATATATGTTTTGAATAAGGACAATACTTTATCTTTTATAAAATCCGTTTCTTTTTCAATTTGACAAGTTTCCTGGAACCAGCAGCCTCATTTCCATGGCCTTGCTATCTTCGATCAATATAAATTGCATTACAAATGCATAATTTTCTCTGTGATTTTTCTAATTTTTCTTGGCACCATTTTTTTTAGTTTATATCTCTCAATGATAAGCATATAGAAATGGAGAAGGTTTCAACAAGTTACACATTTTACCCTCACCATCTCAGTTTTACTGAGACGATGTCAAGCCTTGCAATTCAAACAACAATCTTGGAATCAATCCTGTTTATCTCCTTCACCGTAGTCACCATCATTATTATACCTCCTCTAGATTATGCCAGTGGAAACCCAGTACCAACTATTGTGTTTAAAGGTCAGCCAGCCACCTTTTATGCTTTCATAACCTGCCTCATCTTTGTTTTCTCAGGTGCATTTTGTGCATTGATGATGACCCCTAACACCCCTAAAATTGCAAGAATCTGTGGATGTTATTCAATTGCTTCAATGGCTTCAGCTTTGAGTCTACTCTTTTTAGTACTGTCTAGGGACCATCCTGTTTAAACCATGTTTGCCAAATACTTTACCTTCTAAACCCATTTGCTTCCATTGTTTGTTTGCATCAAAGGCAAGCAAAATTAGTTGAGATTGAAAGCCCTTCGTTTACAGGCCTAAATAATAGTAGCACATAGGACTTTCCTGGGTATTTGAAAGATACATCCTTCCAAGGTTATGATCTGAGTTCCTCTAATACATTTTTTTAACATGCTTTACTTTTTCCATTACGGTTGCTAATTTCCATTCTGCAATTTCTACCAGATCTTACTGTCACAGTACAAACAAATGTGTTTTTAAAATTTAAATATTTCTATGTCAAAATACATATTAATATTCTAACATTTACAACATTTATGACCGAATCTGGGTAACAAAAGATAGCAGCCGAGCCTTTTTCTATTAGATGACTAATTCTAATAACTAGGTCTAGAGGAAATAAAATTTTTATTCAATTGGTAGACAATTGCATTAAATTGCAGTATACGCCGTAATTGCAAAGAACAGATAAAATTTATGGATTTGGTACGTGAAATAAAGGCTCTTGCATTAATCCAGCGCTATTTATGGTATTAATTAATAGGAAAAAAAAAAAGTGGCGAAAAAACTTTCAGGTGAATATAACTGTATGTTTGTATTGAGTGTGGGCTAATTATTTATATGGAATCAGCTAAAATTGGTTTTCGCACATTTCACTTTTTTTAATATATTAAAATATTAAAAATAATTTTATATTAATATTTATGTATTTTATAATAATTTTTTTAAAAAATTATTATTTAAATAATAATAAAAAATAAATTCAGACTTAAAATATCATGCTTCAAATTTAATCTAATTATCAAATAAATAAACTTACCTTATATATATATATATATATATTTTTTTTTTTTGCATGGACATAATGAATTGAAATTACTCTCTGTTCATGCATTTTTATAAAGAAAAGGCCTTGTGTTTATAACATTGTTCTAATTAATATACTTTATTAGTTATAAGTATTTTTGAATTATAAAACTATATATTAAAAATAAATAAAATAACAGGTATTACTAGTAGTACTAAATATACTAAAATTTTCTTCTGGTTTGGTATAAAAATAAAATATTTGAAAAGAAAAAAGGGAAAAAGAGGGTCAACTTAAGAATATACATAAAAAAGTAATTGAATCAGATATGGAGGCATAAAGGTCAGATTCGATTGAAATAAAACATTTACTAACCTCTATAGATAAATATTGCCTAACAAAAGTAAACCCATTCATCCCTATAAAATAATCGAAGTCTCCCTAAAAACAGTGTCATGGCCTTCTTAATAATGGAAGGAACTGCCTGGCCCAAGCTGGTTATCTGTATCGGCCTCTTGGTTATGGCTTCTGGTTAATTTCTTGCCTCTTTCTTTCATTTCCTTCTTCTTTTTCACCATTTTCTAGTAAGTGTTTTAGTGTTTGTTTTGACAGGATCGCCATTGTTGTTGAGGTTGCCTGGAGCTGAAGCAAGAGGACCCTTCTGCTGTCCTCGCATGGTAGACTGCGATTCAGTATGCCAAGGGTTTCCGAACCGCTGCGTTGATTGCAAGTGCATTTGTGACGACGACGGAGGTGATGATCATACTCAAACTTCGCTGCAGCCGCTGCCAATGGCGGCTGACATGTATATGGGAAATCATCAAGGGCGTGACTAGGATTCGTCTTTTTTACTGTTAGATTAGATTGATTTCGCTACTTTTTTTCTTTTTTTCTTTTCTTTCTTGGAATTAGATTTATCCGTATCTTGGAATGCATTCAGCGAATCAATAAAATGGCACTACTTTTATTTGCTTTGGTTTGCTTTTCAAGTTTTCACCATCAATACTTTTTTTTCCCTTTAATTCCAAACTAGGAGAAAAGCAAGGAACTTGATTTGCAGGTTTTGAAATATTCAAAGTGCAGGCTACGTTCCTTCTATTTTTCATTATTTTTAAAATATTTCTGTTATTTTATATATTTTCAGAAATAAATATAAAAATATGATTTTTTAAAATTTTTTAAATACATAAAAAATAAAAAAATTAAACATATTAATATCGGATGCATACTTACGTCTAACACTCATACTTTAATCTAAATAATATAGATATCAAGTTTAATTCTTTTACAATGACTCTTTTGTCCATGGCTCCATTGCTAACCAATCCATTATTTCATATATATACATACATACATATATATATATATATATATATATATATATATTCTCACTCTATTGGTTTCTTTTCCCGAATGAACGTCCATATTCGTAGGCTCCATAGCGTCTCTTATGTCCTTTGCTTTTTTTTCATTCTTTATTCTCCTTCCTTTTCAATCCACTCTCTTTATTGGCTTTTAACCAATCCTATAACGTATTCATCCTCTGCCACCTATTTTTTATATCATAATTATATTTAAAGTATTATATAAATTTTAATATATTAATATTATTAATGTCATATTAAAGTTAATTTTTATATTTTTTTATTTTATATCGTATTTTAATTATTTTTTGTATTACTTCACGTTTAAATTATCGTCTTTATATTATATTCGTATTTTATATAAAATTATTAAATTTTTTCTTAATGGATAAAGCCTTGAGATTCTTTACAAGAGGCTTTCTTTGTTAGAATCTTGCAAAGTAGAGGATGAAATCAAATGCATGGCCATAGAAGAAAGTTTATCTCTTTTTTATTTTTTTAATTAAGTACCTCAAAGCTCAATTCAATGGGATATTTTACATGTCTATACCAGAATTAATTTAAATAAAATAACACACAATGTGAAAACTTAAAAAATTTAAAGAATCCCCCTTAAAGATTTCAAGCTTTTACAATCATTGTCGGAATAACTTTGTAATTGGAAATTAAAACTCTTGGGCTTAACCCATCAAAGATTTTCAGTGGGGAAAAAAAAAAAAATATATATATATATATATATATATATAAGGAGAATTTATTGCTACAAGAGAGTTAAAATGAAAGGAAATTCCACGTCAGCATTAGTTTTCTTTGTTCCCAGACTGGTGTCGGACATGTACTAATGAAACAGAAGAAAGTCAAAGTCCGTGGTGGGAGACACTTAACGTATGCCTTGCATTAGTTTTCTTTGTCCCCAGTCTCAATGGTCAAAATATCCCCACATTTTCATGAAAATTACCATGTAATTAGCTATATTAACCTACTATTTTGGATGATAATTAAGCGCATTTTAGACACATGGAAAGTTACCTCAGCAATTTTGACATTCTCAAGCATTGTCAAAAATCAAAAATTTTAAATAAGGTTAAAATAAGAGATATTCTTTTAATTATTAAAATTTAATTCAATCACGTGTGATTATTAAATGATAAATACATGTATTTTTCGAAGTTGTTCGTATAAACTTAAAAGTCAGTTTACATAACTTTTGCTGCAGCCATGCATGGTCTCACTGCCAAATTAAATTCAATGCAATCTTATTTCCCATTGTTATTATCAATCCTTTTATTCATCCCCCAATCTGTATTTGCGCAATGGAATGCATGGATGCCATGACAAAAGCAAAATCATTGCAGTTCTTTCGATTCGTGCCAGCACTTAGACCCGACAAGGATTATGTTCATGGTGGTGAAGGGCATTTGCCGGACTCTTCTCGACGACTTGAAGTCTTATTTTTTGCCCTGAAGATCCATCGAGGAAGTTTCTGTTGGAATTTATGTGGTCCATATGATAATTAATCGACCAAGATAATTAAATCAAATTTTTAAGGTAAAATTATAAAGTGAATCCTATTCAATTTAATTACTCTAGTGATCAGAGGTAAACTCTACTTCAGTAACTAATTAGAATACAGATTCCTTGATGGTAGGATATAACTCTAATTAGTCTTCTAATATA
>JBBYHM010000012.1:411727-425839 GCA_038381775.1 Adansonia rubrostipa
TGATGAATCAAATGAGACATATGAGCAGGGTGTAAAGCAACAAACGGATGAAACCAACAAAGAGTCATTTATGGATGTTCTAGCAGCTTTAATTGTGAGTGAGGAATTTCAAGGGATAGTGTCATCTGAACCGGGGAGCAAATATTTTGATGACATATCAAGAACAGGACCCTTGAAAACAAGATTAAGTGGTGTTAATGCTGAGTCTGCCCCGTCAGATTCTGATAAAGGATCTGAAGCATCTGGAGGTGCGGCATTCAAATATTTATATCTAGGAGTTTGTTTCAATTATGATATGTTGCTTCGACTCTTTTTTTTTTTTTTTTTTTTTCTGAAGTATCCATGTCCGACACATTCAGATGTGGGTGTGGGATATGACCCTTCAAACACTCTCCCAATACATGGAAAAACTTGAAAAAAAATTAAACGTATCCATGTCGGACACATACTCATATATTACACTCACACTTGATTTCAAATAACATAGCAATTATGTGTAATGTGTTAATTGTTATCTTGATTGCATTCAATATTTTGTCTTCTGCAGGATCAACCTTATTCTGGTTTGCTGTGATTACAAGTATATTAGTGCTAATTGCACTCAATATGGGTGGCTCAAGCTTCTTCAACCCTTGATATCACGTGATGGCTTAGTTAAAGTGTTGGTGCTTCTGCTTGATCAAGTAAATTTTCCAAAGCCTCACTCCTCAATCCTGAATATGATTATAGTTGCCTGCAGTTGTCTTTTCACCTGCATTACTTGGATTTCTTCATTTTTCTTAGAGTACTCATATCCAACAGTTGTATTCGACACACAGTTGGATATGGGTATGAGGGTATAATCTTTCGAGTATATAAAAAAACTTACGAAAAAAAATTAAGCATATCCTTGTTTGGTACACACCCCTATCCGACACTCACCTCTGAGTAGCATAGCTAGTGCTGGCTGCTAAATCAGCATGCTTTCCATGGGCAGGTTTTAGGCCAAAGAGATTCACATTTTTTATTCCCATAACTACAGCACTACCATTTATGTATATTCATGATTCTTAGCAGAGGATGCGTTCCATGGCGGCAGAAAATTTTTGTCTTTTATTTTATCCAATCCATAATAGATGTGATTTTACCTTGTTTATCTGTCAGTTGTTAATATACCACCATTATATATATATATATATATATATATATATATATATATATATATATACTCTCTTACTTTTGGACGATTGGAGCTTGTTGACAATGTTAGGTTTTGGCATCTCATTCGACATTTTTTTATCGAAAATGTTATTTTAAACAACATTTAATATAATTTATTGGACGTATTAAAAATATTAAATTATTAAAATTTATCATTTTCAATTCAATGTTTTATCAAACAATTTCCTTAGGAGAAAATCACCTACTCCCAGCAGCTATGTCTGTCCACAGGGGCTAGGGCCCAACTCGGACCACGAGGTTCCAGCCATCTAGCCTAGGTGGTTAGTTTAGGTAGTTGGTCCCCTCATTGGACTGGAATTTATGCAAAAATGGGCCCAAAAACAATGAATCCTGCCCTGTATCAGGTGGTTGGCCCACATTGATAAATTATTTCTGCTTTATTTATTGTATCCCTTCTGTTTGGCGTTTCTAATAGAAAAAAAAAAAAGATTCAATTTGATTTTCTTTTTTTAATATATATTTCTTTACGTGGTGGGATAATGATGCAGCTTTTCCAACAATAACAATTATGTTATTAGCTGGATTAAATAATTAAAAGCAAAATGAACGTCTGTAACAGGGAAAAACATATGCAACACTAAAAAAACGCTTTGAATTTGATCATATATATAGATAATAATCCAGGTTGTGTTACAACTTAGCAGCACTCATTATGCCACTGAACTTGTTTTTTTCGTACACAGTATAAATTAGGCTTTAACATTCGATTAATTGACTTATATTTAGTTTATAATTTTTTTTCATTTGAATCTTCATTTTTTTAATTTTTTTTAAAAAAACTATAATCTTTAACCCTAAACCCCAAAAGAACGTAAAATATAATTTTCTTACTGGGTTTATCAAGAGTTTTCATTTTAAATAATTCTAATTAGAATCTGTTTGTACTCAAAAAATTAATAAAATATTTAATTTTTAATTTTAATTATCAAAATTCAATCCATGAAAATTTTGAATTGAGAAAAAAAAAATTCAAATTGCAAAATTGGTGATGCGGCGATAATTACGGGTGCGTAAAATTCCTTGTCAACTGTCAAAATCGCCGGGTCGCCAAAAAAGAATCGTGTGTTGATGGATCATTGCTCGTCCTCGCTTCCCGCTCGTGCATGTCAATATTTCAATTCCCATCACTCGCTAATTCTCAATCTCATCGATCATTTAAAACTTAAAAGCGACAATTCCAAAATAAATAAATAAATTAAAAAGAAAAAGCATTTCAATTCTTTAAATAAATGCAACTGCCATCTTTTCACTATCAATAATGACATCCCAACTAGAAAAAGTGCACTTTATTTTCTCCTATTCAAAAGATACAGTATTTTGAGTTTAAAAATAATTATGAAAAAGTAATTAAATATCAATTTCTCTATATAATAATTTTTAATTTAAAAAAGAATTGAGGTTAATTTTATATAGAGAAATTGATATTTTGAGTTTTAGTACGTTTTGCTTTAGACTTTTTTTCTCCCTTTCAAAAAAGGGTTTCCACTAATCAAGCTTTTTGCCTTTAAACATCGCACGAAATAAACATTAAGAAAACAACAACCAAGCGAACGTTAATTTAAACAAAGATCTGCGACAGTATTTTTCAATTTCAAAACTTTAAAAACCTAAGAAACTCCTTTACAATTTTGTCTTTATTAATTAAGGAACGTTAGGCGTATATGCAGGAAAAAAAATTAATTAATTAATTAATAACTAATACTTTATTAGTAAAGTAAATTACGTCTTTGATACGGTCACGTTACGTTGTCACGTGATATTTTGTGCCCGTGACACTGAGCGCCAGCGCATCCAATAGGCCCATCGCTTTTTCTATTTTCTGATCTGTCATCGATTTCTTCGATTTCTTTTTTTTTTAATCAATTAAAAAAATAGTTCTTTATTTTATGTATTTTTAATTAAATCTAAAATAAAAAATTCAGATATTAATTAATATAGTCAAAAAAATAAATTTTTTTATATTTAAATAAGATATAATAATTTATTTATTTATTATGTCATATTTTTATTTAAAATATTTTATATTTATATAATTTATATAATTAATTATTTATATTATATAAATTTTTAAAATTTTAACTTATTTTAATTTTTATAATATTTTATATTTTGTTTTAATTATTTGGATATAATATTCTTGGGTTATCCAGCAACACTCTCACAGTAGATAGTACAGTGAGGCTGGGCTCACTCAATATTTATACTGCCCTTGCTTTGCTCCATTTTCTTCTTAAGTCTCTCCAAACACCATCCTTTCTTGGCGGTTCTTTGGAGCTTAAGGTCACTGCCCTCTCTCTCTCTCTCTCTCTCTCTCTCTCTCTCTTCTTTTCGTTAGTCTCTGTCTTGAATTTTCTTTTCTCTGGTTGGTTACCAAGAAAAACGAAGGAAACGGAATTGACGTTTTTTTTTTTTTGTTCCCTATGCATATCTGCCTTGCAATTTCAACGTTTGAATAGTGTTTTTCCACGGACTTTGCTTCAGATTTTCTCATCTCGTCTCGTCTCCTCTCGTCTTATTTTGTTTCTTCTTTTGGTGGTTGTTAGATCTCTGTCAGTCACTGATGAGACGGGGAAAATGGAGTAAAAATTGTTATTATTCTTAAAATTTGAGCATGTTTTGATGAGTTCGGTAAATTTTACTGTTTCTGGATATTTGAATCTGATATGTCGCTTACTAGCTATTTCTAGATATATTAGTACAACTATCTTTTCATACTTGTTTTTTAGTTTATAGAAGTAGATCCAGAACTCTAAAGTGATTTTATGGTATTTTCCCTAAGTTTAAGTTGCTGGCGAAACACGTCTTGGTTTATTATTGGACTTTGCAGAGATTAGAGGATTTTTTTTTGGCTTTATTTTTTTATTAATTGTTTATTAGATTTTGGTGCTGAGAGTTCTGTTTGGTCCATGGAAATAAGATCTGGGGTCTTAAGTTAATTGGATTAATAAGAATACTACAAATCTATTATTTTTATCTGTGGGCTTTTTATGTTGCAGGCAAGGTAATAGCTTGCTGAAGTTTCGGATGTGAGTTTTGAGTGAATGAAACATACCCAGTTAGCCATGCTAGATTTATATTAGGAGCTTTTCATTTTTTATTGAACTTACATTTTGTTTATGTTGTTAGTGATAATTTGATTTTATATTGTTCTTGAAAGGTAGTATTAGATTTGTTTGGGGTTTAGGTTAAAGGGCAGATTGTATGTTGACATTCTGCATTATGACTAATAGGTAGCGGTTTTCAAGTTGAATACATTTTGTTTTATCTGCTCTGTCATGCTTTTATTTTGATCTCTTTAGTTTCTTTTGACTTCTAAGTTGATCGGGAGACAAAGAAGACTTTTGTGTGACTTAAGCAATTATAAGCTTATGAAAAAGATGTTTTATCTTGTAGTTCTTTAGTCATTCTTCTATCAGGTCTGTAATGGGCGGTCTCTGTTCACCTTCA
Source organism: Adansonia rubrostipa (assembly GCA_038381775.1). Lineage (NCBI taxonomy): Eukaryota > Viridiplantae > Streptophyta > Magnoliopsida > Malvales > Malvaceae > Adansonia > Adansonia rubrostipa. The sequence goes on from JBBYHM010000012.1 coordinate 416,396, forward strand.
CTAATACAAAATTCTGTACTTTTCTCTTGCTCTGCCTCTCATGATATCAAGGGTAATAAGTTCCAGTTTTCATGATAATGTCAATCCGTCATCTACTCTTGGTGTTCTATACATGTATAGTAAATGGACAAACATCTAATGTGCTGATGTGCAATTTGGTCAGGGATAGGTTGTCAGCTTGAAGCAACTCAATTTTAGAATGCTCACTTAGTTGATGTATCTTTGATGCTATCGAAAATGCCTTTTGAAATTTGAAATCTTCTACTTTCTCCTGCTTTAATGATTACATGATCACTATGTGATCTAAGGTGCCGATTTCTTCTGAGGATTTGATTGTTGCTTTGCTTACTATGTGAAAGATATCAAATCTGTGTTTGTTGAAACTTGATTCTCAAATAAACTTAAAACATCTTATGTTCTTTGACAGAAGTTGTCCATTCTACCCATTCAGTTGATGTTGAGGGGTTAACTTCTCATGGTTATATGTTGTAAATGTGAAAATTCATTTCATTACTTTTATTGGTGCAATATCCTAAGAGGCTTTAAAATTCTCATTTCTGCAAGACTTGCGTTGGGCATGTTGAATAACGTTTTTTAATGGTTTTCAGTTATTTTACTTTGACCTCTTCTAATTGTTTCTCGACTTACCTATTGTTCATTGAACTTTTGGTTTGACTTTGCATCTTTTGCTCCACCGCTCGAAGGAATTCTCTATTAAACATGCATCTTTAGTCATCTTAGATTTAGTTTTGCTATTTAATTTGTGAACATCAGTATGATCTTTTATGTCAGTTATAAACTGACTCATTTTTGTTAAATGTCTGTCCTATGAATATTTTGATGTAATTTTTAATCTCCTAGGTTGACAAGGCGTTCTTAATCCTTAGAGACAATTTACATAGGGCTTGAATTTTTTGTATCAAGTTTACACTCCCTAAATCAGCAAGTCAAGTGCCTTGTTTAGTTGTTTATCTCGTTTTAGAATGCGAAGCTAATTTGTTTCTTTCTGAAGTCTGTAAACCCTGAAATGTAAAATCTGTACTGGAGCATTTTATATTTACTTAAAACTTCTGTCATCTTGATTGCAGAGGTAAAGATATTTTACATTCCCACCATGTCGGATCTTGAAGTACCTTTTCGCCCAAAGAGGAAGAAGGGCTTGGTGGACTTTTTGGTCCAATTTCGGTGGATATTAGTCATTTTTGTTGTCCTTCCTTTTTCCTGTGCGTATTACTTTCTCATATATCTTGGAGATGTCAGATCTGAGATGAAGTCCTTCAAGCAGCGCCAGAAGGAACATGATGAAAATGTTAAGAAAGTAGTGAAGCGTCTCAAACAGAGGGATCCAAAAAAGGATGGTCTTGTGTGTACAGCCCGTAAACCATGGATTGCTGTTGGAATGCGGAATGTCGACTATAAGAGGGCTCGCCATTTTGAAGTTGATTTGTCTGCTTTCCGTAATATCCTTGAAATCGATAAAGAGAGAATGATTGCAAGGGTTGAGCCACTTGTAAACATGGGGCAGATCACACGGGTCACGGTTCCAATGAATCTTTCCCTCGCTGTGGTTGCAGAGCTTGACGATCTTACAGTTGGTGGTCTCATCAATGGCTACGGGATTGAAGGAAGCTCCCACATCTATGGCCTGTTTTCTGATACTGTTGTAGCTTATGAGATAGTTTTGGCTGATGGCCGTGTTGTTAGAGCTACCAAGGACAATGAATATTCCGATCTCTTCTATGCTATCCCATGGTCGCAAGGAACCCTTGGGCTTCTTGTTGCTGCTGAAATCAAACTTATACCCATCAAAGAATACATGAGACTGACCTACACGCCTGTAGTGGGGAATCTGCAAGAGCTTGCACAGGGTTATATGGATTCTTTTACACCCAGAGATGGTGATCAGGATAATCCAGCGAAAGTTCCGGATTTTGTAGAAGGCATGATTTACTCAGCCACTGAAGGTGTGTTCATGACAGGGAGATATGCCTCTAAAGAGGAGGCCAAGAAGAAGGGGAATAAGATTAACAATGTAGGTTGGTGGTTTAAACCCTGGTTCTACCAGCATGCACAGACGGCATTAAAGAAGGGAGAGTTTGTAGAATACATTCCAACAAGGGAATATTACCACAGGCACACAAGATGTTTGTATTGGGAGGGGAAGCTTATCCTTCCATTTGGAGATCAATGGTGGTTTAGGTTTCTCTTGGGCTGGTTGATGCCACCCAAGGTTTCCTTGCTCAAGGCTACTCAAGGTGAAGCTATCAGAAATTATTACCATGAGAATCATGTCATTCAAGACATGCTTGTTCCTCTTTACAAGGTTGGGGATGCCCTAGAGTGGGTCCACAGAGAGATGGAGGTAAATTTTATGTTCTTGCACTTGTTTTCCTTACCTCATCATTGTTTGATGTTACTATTGGCTCTTTTTCACTCTTAAACGTTATATTTTTATTATGATGAAATGATTAATTTCTCGATCACCTTGATGAAAGTAATGGGTGTTCTTCCCTGTTAGACTTTTGTCACACTGGTCCTATCACGTAATATGGTGAAAGGAAGGAAAATTATTAGTCATCTTAGATCTCCTTGAAGGTCCTCCATATAGAGGCAGAGTCGTGACCAATTTGTTGTTTGCCGATAATTTCTTGGAAATGTCCTCGTGGATAATTTCTTGATTTGAGCCATCTAAATTTGCTAACTAGGATCAATTACGATTAAGCGTCAAGATTTGATTGTATAAAATGTTGATTCTCCAGGTCTATCCCATTTGGCTCTGCCCTCACCGTCTGTTCAAGCTGCCAGTCAAGACTATGATCTATCCTGAACCAGGCTTTGAGCATCATCGCAGACAAGGTGATACACCTTATGCTCAGATGTTCACAGATGTGGGGGTGTATTATGCCCCCGGCCCTGTGTTGAGGGGTGAGGTGTTTGATGGTGCAGAGGCGGTTCGTAAAATGGAGCAATGGTTGATTGAAAACAATAGTTTCCAGCCGCAGTATGCAGTGACTGAGCTGAACGAGAAGGATTTCTGGAGGATGTTTGATGCCGGTCTCTACGAGCATGTCAGGAGGAAGTATGGAGCCGTGGGAACATTCATGAGCGTGTACTACAAATCCAAGAAAGGAAGGAAGACTGAGAAGGAGGTGCAAGAAGCCGAACAAGCCCACCTTGAAACTGCATATGCTGAGACAGATTAGCCAATGAAAACCGGACTTTTGAGGTCATCGATGATCTTCTGTAGAATTTCTTGCTTTCTGCTGCGAATCTTTTGCATTGTCTTGTTGTTCTCTTTGTTTTGTAGTTCCGTCATCGAATGCAGTATGTACTGCACGTTGTCTGGGTGTTTAAGCTTGATGAAGGTTAAATCTTCTGGAATGGTTTTATTATGGTTACCTCTTTTGGATAGACTAAGATAATGAGGCTTCTTTTTGGCTTTGACATCCTTATTGTGTTATCTTTGTGTATGTCGCTCTAACATATGTGTCCCTGTCAGCAATTAGAAGTCTAGAGCAGATTCTTTTTTTTTTTTTCCTATCATTATTTGTTTGGACCATGATCTTTTTTCTAACTTTCTTATTTAGCCTGTTGACAGTTGCAGCAGCATGGAGATAAATGCCTTGAAATACTTCTTAATTCCAGCAATAGAAGCTGCATTTTTATTTACATATATGTTAATAACCAGACAGTTAACAACTATGAAACAAAATAACAAAAACTAAAAGGATCATCGGCTGAATCACATAACTATATATATATATATATAAAAGAGTAATAGAATATAACCCTATATTTAGCCTAAATGATTTATTATTTTCTATCAACACGACTATCTTTTTAATCGGCAGTTTCATTACTGATGTAAAAATTATTGGATTTTGTTCGTAGTGAGATTTTTATATTAAAACTCATTCTCAAATTATTTATTCCCAAATTTTAACTTTCTTACTAAAATTTTATTATATGAATATAAATGATAGATATCAATAAAATCTAATTGAATTAAATTTTGATATCTATTTTAATTTTTTTATATATAATAAATTAAATTTGTACATTCGTATCATATTTGTATTATTTTATATCAATATCTTATTTTCAAAATTGTCATCAAGTTGGGATATTTATATAATTTGTCATAATACAACTCTAAATTTATACTAACATTTTATATCATAATCATATTTAATATGCTATAACAGGTTCAAACGCTAGTATTTTTTAAAACGAAATCCCTTTCTTTTCCTTTTGGTTTAAGTATGGTTAAAATAATAAGATTTTTTGCATTATTTTTTTTAAAGTAAATTTTATATTTGAGTATTCTAAACAAGTTTTTATCTTTTGATTTGTATTCAAATAAATTTTAATTCAAAAGATTAATTTATATATATATATATATTGCATTTAAAAATTTACTTGAATATAAATTAAAAATTAAATATTCATTTGGACGTAAATTAAATATTGAGTTTATTTAAGTTCAATCAAAATATAAGAATTTGCTTAACTAAAATTTAAAATTTTTTTGTTATTTTAACTTTTTCTTTGGCTGCTATTAATGAGATATCAAGCCAATTAATGATCACGGTAACAACTATATGGGCTTTCGCTAATGAATGATTTAGTAACTCGCTTTAAAATTACCATTTTAAGTAAGTCATAATTTCAATACATTGCATTCAATATAAAATTATTATTATTATTATTATTATTAGCTTAATTAGATTTAATAAATATCCTTAATATACTCATCATTAACAGCTGATGTAAAAATACCTTGACATCCTCCTCCTTGAATGTAGCACTCACTTTCAGAATGAGGTAAGGCTTCAGCACAAAACTCACCGTAAAATAAAGATAAGATGAAAACCCGAAACTTAATTAAATTAATTCATGTAATCAATGCTAAAAGATATATTCAATAAATCCGAAATTTTAATCTCAACATCCACAACAAGTTTTTTTAATCTGAAACTACGATCTCTTTTATTAAAAAAAATGATATTTCTGTTTCACTTCTTGTGTCTCTTTGGTGAATTTCGCAACCGAGGCAAATACCTAAAACTAGAGTGTGGGCAACCAAAAAACCTGAAAATATTTTGGCAATCTTTTTCTCCAACGTGATCACCTCCCCCTTCCCCTCCCCGTGAACTTAAATGGCTGAGGTAAGTTTTACCTTCATATATATAACAAAGCTGTTGCCATAGAAGGACACTTAAACCGATCTCAACCGAAATACTCGAAATAAATAGATAAACAAGAATAAGACCCCTAGCAGACAGTTGTATTGCAGAGCTTACTAAAGCAAGAATAACTTCCTTGAATGCTCGGAATGCCAAATCGCTGCTGAAACTCGAATTTAAGTGGCCGAGGGATCTGTACATTATCGGTGGCCAGATATGTAGCCCAGCGTACGCGGACATGATTGAAACATAGATCATACTAAAAACAGCTGAAAAAAGGAAGGCGATGAAGTGCCTATGATTTGCTGCACCAACACAGTTCCCTATCTGTTGTATAATAAAAGCAAATGATTAAATTGTTCATTAGCATGAAAGTAAGGTGGTTAAATCTTAGCTATGTAACATGCAAGGCGGTCATGCTATTGTTCCATAAATATTATGCAACAAGCAAGCGAGTTGATCCCGATTTCAAATAAGAATAGCAAATGCTCCGCGAAACCTTCTCCATTTGCCAAACATATTGCATCAACACTTTAGAAAAGGCACAGTTAAAATATTTTAACACTGAAGATATGGTTAATACTTACGAAAGGACAATGATGATCCATGTCCAATACACATGATCCGCACGAACGGCAGTGATGTGTTCTTGGTGATTTCGGCTTTGAACAATAATGGCAGAAGGTATAGTTTTCAAGGTCACCTTTCCCTACTACTGGAAAGCTACCCCATGATATGACTGGCGGTGTGCCAGCACATCGGAATGCTGCTAAGCTGAAGGTAGAAAGAGTAGCTGCGGACAAGATCATTGTTAAGATGGAATGAAAAATCCCGCAGGTATAGCTGACAGAGAAAACAACAGGATACACCGCCCATACCCCTCCACCTGCACATTCATTTCATCGTATTATCAGAAATATAAAAAATCGTGAAACATTAGATATTGCAGCGCGGTTAGGAGCTAGCTGACCATTGCCTAAAAGAGGCAAATGTTGCTAAAGAGATTACAGATCAAATGGAAATTAAATTCACCAACTGCAAAAGAATCAACTAAGTGGAGATATGTAATAAAAAAAATTCCTATCCCAACTAAATTTTTCATTTTTGGGTGACAGGAAAATATGAGGATAAATATTGATGCAGCCATCTGATGAGATCAAACTATAACTCTCCACTATGCAAAAGTTTCCACAATCTTTTTTTGGTTAATGACTAATCTAATATAATACTATCGTCAAAAATCTTAAAACATTCTTCAGTCCAGTGTCACACACAAAAACATGTAAGCAGATGATTTTCCAATGTTACATTTCCAATTTAGAATAACTATTTTCATAAATTGAGGGTGAATCTGGAAAGAAAGTTCAACTAGTCAAGTCTGAAAATTCTGAGGTTGAGATTAAACAAAACCAAATATAAGGTACAATTTAGAAACTAAATGCAGAGCTTCAGGGTATCAATTGTAATTTCCTGATATTACTTAAACCTCAGGTCACACTGAAGATGAACCTTTTAACTGAATATCGCCCAATAATTAAGAAAAATGCTCCCAAAACCTCTCGAGCTAAAACTTATTTAACCCATCATTCGCAGAACTCGTGCAAACCAAATAGAAGAAGGTGATACATTGAGCCAACCCAAAATGTTGAGATTGTTGTAATTTGTAAAAATAACTTTAAAGTTTTGTACAAACAAATTTATTAAACATAACTCAAGGGGAAGTTAGCATGTGCATTAATTCAAAAGTAAATTATTTATTGGTCTTGCTAATTTTTAAGGGAAAAGTGGGAAAAGCAAGGTAAGGAAGAGTTTCAACTTTTATATAAACCTCAAGGAGAGAAATAGAGAAAGCATACATATCACAAAGAGCATAAATATGAAGAGAATAATAACAAAGCACCGATCTCGCAAGCGCCTCCCCCAAAGATACTTGGTTTTGGGTTTATTTTCATTTAGATTTGTAATGGCTCCACACCAACCACACTTAAAAACAGGAGCATAAGCCTGAAGGTGGAGGCGCAATCCACAGCCCCAGCATGTAGTCTCATGATCCTCAGTGACAGTTGTTACAAAATATTCCTACAATTGAAAAAATTAGAACCAAAAAACAGTGTTTAGATTTCTTCAGTCAGCCATTAAGGAAATCTGCTTTTTCATTGTGCTTGCTCATAAAGAAGCTAATGTCAACAGGACAATTTTTTAAACCAATCTCAACCTCCATATTTGGAAGTGACACACAAAATACTCACTTCTCCTCTACTTTCTGCATAATAAGAGAACTAATTGATTTTCTTTCTCATTTTTTTCTAGAACTCCATCAAATGGTTTTCCATAAATGTTGTCAATCAAATCCACAACTGCTCATTAGGGTTCTTAACTGTACTAAGGATTCTACGCTCTTTTTATCTTCAAGTCTTTTTTCATTGTCCTCATTTTTCGATCGGATTCAAATTGTTTTTCCTTTCCAGATTACAAGAAACACAATTTGCATTGTGTAATTCAAAAACTTAATTCTAGTAGCCAAGTTTGTTTTTTTTAACCAAATTAATTTGACTAACTCATAATTAGATTACTTTGTTTGAAATAAAAGAAACATCCTACTATATTCATGAACATTTAACCATAAATAAAATTCCTTCATCAAATAAATCAAAAAGAAACCCAAAAATAAATAAATAAATAAATAATCCTATTTACTCAGCTTAATTATAAATACACAAAACAAAACTAACAATAATAATAAAAAAATTAATAATAAAAATGGCGTTATAAATTATATTATGATTGAGCAGCCTAATTCTCAAAGTAAACAGAATACAACAATAGAAATGGAAAACGATATGAAAAAAAGAAGAGGAAAGATATTAAAACGACGATGAAAGGAAGACGAACAAGAAATTCAAATTAGATAATAAGAAAATAAAAAGAAATGAAGAAACAGAACTGACCTTGCTCGACTCAGCCTCAGCCATGTTCCTGGAGCTTATCGTTTTTTTCCTTTGGGAATGCAATGAATTTTTGCTTTGTTTATTATCACTATTATTTTACTCAACCACAGGTCTTTCTCTTCTATTCCTCCGTCACTTGGTTGAAAGAGGAAAAAAAACATTTGAAAATTATTCGATTTTGGAATTTTGAGATTAAAAAATTAATAAATACAATTACATGTTTTGTTTTTATTTACGCTTCAAGATCATGATCCGGTTTCTTGGGCCTTAAGCCCATAATCGATCAAATTTTGCATTATGAGAAAATATATATATATATATATATATATATATTTTTTTTTTCTGTATGCATACTTTTCTTCTGCTTTCCTAGAGACCACCGGTGAATATAAAATTAAAATTCGAATTTGACTATCAATTTAAATCTCAAGTTGTAATTGTTTGATTGTTTTTTTTTAACTAACTAAATTTGGCTTATGGTATTTGGATCTATGGATTTATTTAGGTTTACATTGACTATGTTCAATTTTTCTAAGTCATCAGAATTTTAAAGGTATCCACGGATCGAATCACGTCTCGAAAAAAAATTTAAAATCTTTGTCCAAACCCTTTTAGCCCGACACATCCATTTAAACCCGTTTTACTATTTATCAAATTAAAAAAATTATTTTTATTATATTTATATATTTTATAATTAAATTTAAATAAAATATACTATTTTAATATAAAAATATTGTGCTGAGCTAAACTACTCTCAAATCCAACCGAGCTAGGCTTGTCGAGCTAGACAGATTGTCCAACTCATAGACAAGTCTAGTAAATATATATCAGATATAAATATTAGATACAATTATATAATTAAATCTTGATTTAGAGTATTTTGATTCTAATAAAGAATATTGGATTCAAATTTATATGTGATACGAATATACTTTATTTTTTAAATTTTTTCATATATTAAAAATATTATTCTCTACACTCATTCTTGAATATGTTTTTTAATTTTAAGAAAAATAAAAAATCAGATTGCTTCTATTTTAGTTTTAATTAAATTAAAGATAAGCTGAGATAAAGAATTTATCCGGAACGTCATCATATCAACTAGCAAAATTCTACAGATTTGATCAAATTATGATGCACAAGCAAAAGTAACCATAAAAAATAAACAGTTCTAGGATGCAAAACAATTTTATACTAATAACAAATAAAAATTATACAATCCCTAGATAATATACACACACACACACAATGGATTGGATCTACCAAAATGGAATTCAGAGGCCAAGATGACTAACACAACATGAACTTGG
>JBBYHM010000012.1:440720-460472 GCA_038381775.1 Adansonia rubrostipa
GTATACCAATTAAACATGATCATAGCTTAATTATTTGTTTTATAATCATTCCTTGGCGTGTCACACTTAAATCATACTTTTGTGTCACTTGTTAATTTATCTCTTAATTAGATCTGTTTGAAAGATTCAAGTTGATTGTTTAGTTCGATAAGCTCAATTCGAATTAAATCGATAGTACTTTACTTTTGAGCTTGACATGTTTTGGATTACTTTAATCAATAATAATTATTTTTATTTAAATTTAATTATAAAAATATATAAATATTAATATAAAAGAATTTTTTTCATATATATTAAATAGTAAAATGAGTTACTCGAATTCAATGAATCAAGTCTCACTTTTGACAAACTAATTTTTACGATCCAAACCCAATCGTATTCAACTCAACCAATGAAGTGGTAGGTTTTATATATAAAAGTAAAAATGTTATTGATAAATTTTTTATAATTCTATAAAATTAATGCATTAAATGCAAAAAAAAAAATGATAAAAAAAAATAGGCAATACTTCTTTAGACCATGTGTTCACTGGCATTGTACACGTTCTATAGCCTAAAATATTCTTTTGTATCATCCATGTAGAAATTGTTTAATCATTAATTGTCATTTACTGTAACGATTAATATAAAGCTGTTGACCAAAAACCAGCTGCCCCTTTCGATACATCATAAAGCTGAGTTCATGATCACATGACAGATTCCATCCGAACAACCAAGACCTTGAAAAGTTTTGGTTACTGCATGCATGGTTTATAACTTTAGTTTATTAATTAAAACAGGTTGCTCTTAAGAGCTTTGTTGCAGTCTGAATGTCTGATTATTAGGAGAATATATCTCAGGCTTCTTTTCGTACTATTATTTGTTGGTTTGAGCAAGTTCCACGAGCATTTCTATGGGATATGAGACACTATATTAACTACCATTGAGGGTGACCCTTCTGCTGGCAGCCATGGCCCGACAGCTAGGAAACGTCGTCAGTATATGCATTAAAAGAAGGTTAAGAGCTGCAGCTGGGAGTTCCAGTGGAAGGGCAAACTCTTTCTCCATCTGGTTGGGAGCTTGATGGACTAGAAGATTACCTAATTGTTACTCATGCTATAAAATTGACCTCACCCCCGAACTTCCTTCACTTCCATCCAAACATTGATCTAAAATACAAAATTTTCAGCTTGACAGATTATCGTTGAATTTGGCAGAACAGAAACCACGAAAAAGTCCACATTGTTGAAAGCGTCACTCTTATTTTTTCAGTAGAATTGATCAAAATATTTTCGAAATATGGTTGAGCATGGCATTAATTTCCAGAAAACCATTGCTTCCTTATAAAAACTATGAATCTTTTAAGGGAAGAACCTCGAACCGGGAAGCTGAGTACAGTGTTGAAAATGTCTTCAAGCTTGCCAAATGCAGCTATCATACATATCCTTAGGAATGGAAAATGAAGGACTCCAGTAGTGTTAATGATTTTGAGACCATTGTTGGTGACCAAAATAATAATTTTTGCCCAAGATGATTATTTGTTCATACACAGAAGGATCAGTTAAGAGAATTGTAGCATCTGTTCAGATAAATGATTATTTGTTTACCAATTGTCTTTTTCCAAGAGTGAAACTACCTTGATATGAACTAAACCTAGCATTATAAAGACAATTCTTAATAAGCAAACACATTTTAAGGTTTTGGAATATGGAACTCATACCAGTAATTGAGAAAACTAGCCATAATAATAGGATGGTTTTTTCTTATAAAAAAAGAAAAAAAAATAGGTGAAGAGTGAAGACAATCAGTCCTAGGCATTGGGATTTAAGAGACTTGAAGTACTATCATTCTAATTAAGCGATCCATTTTGTATTTGTGCCCGACAACCTAAAACTATAAAACCACCAAAAATAATATATACCCTTTAATAAAAGATATTGGTATTGCTTATGTGGCTGTCCTTTAAACTCCAATGATATCTAGAAATTCAGTAAGGATTATTAGACAACCAATATTTTCATTTTTTTTTAAAGCTAAAATGATTTTTTTTAAAAAAATACACGAATTATTTCTTTTTGCTACTAATATCAGAAATTATTTCATTCATTTCACCAAAATTTAAAAACTTTACCAATAAGGTCCAATAATTAACATATATTTAAAAAACAATAAATTCATGAAAATAAAAATGATAAAATACAATTTTTTTGGGGTGAAATTTCATTAATGATATTTTCAAAATGACGTTACCTTTTGTTTTTAATGTTAAGGGAAGAAGATAAAAGGAAATGTAAAACCCAATGGAGATTTTCAAAATGGGCCAAACAGGCAGCCCAATAAAGAGGTAATTATTACACGTTCTAGGAACTTCACACACAGAAAATCATAAGATAATCAAAATTGTTGTATTTAGCTTTGAAATTCTTAAAATTAACTTATGGAACCAAAAAAAAAAAAAGAAAATCTTAAATTAATTCCTTTGACAGTGAGAGTTTAGATAACATAAAATAAATAAATAAATAAATAAAGGCATCCTTTTTCATAACGAAAATCTCTTTTAATTTGCTTTTTTTTTCTTCTTTGCTTTAAACTCTGAAGTTTCAACTGATCGAATTCTCTGTGTTTTTCTTCAAACATGAACGACTTACTCACGGTATTTATCAATCACTTTGCCTGTTCTCGTTGGTAATAGTTTGTTTTGTTAATTAAATTAAGATCATGAAATTATTGGGTTCTATGTCTTTTAATTGATCATTCAAGTATTTTTCTCTTTATCCTTTTTGGAATTTAATACTGAATTTTATGCTGAATTTTGGGTTTCTGGGTTTATTTGGAGCTGGGTTAGTTTTTCTTAGTTTTAAGGATTATCCTTGCTCTGTTATTTCTATTTTAAGTATGAACGTTTCAATTTTTTTTTTCAATTTAGTGATTTATCTTCAAGTTTCCTTCACAATGATTTTCGTCTTTGTCTTTGTTTGGTTACTGAGAGTTTACTTGGAATTTTATTTTTTTTTTGGGGGTTGATTGTAAGTTCAAAGCTGGAACCAATATTTATAGTTCCAAGCTAAGGCTTTGAATGATCTTTCTACTATATATTTAAAGTTCTAATTTCACAAGGACTAAATTGGGGTTGGGGTTTATATCTTAGTTCAGTTTGCTTTCTTCTGGCCTCTGTCAATTTCATTATGATAGCCTTGCTAGGCATTGTTCTGGGACTTAATGATTTTATTATGTTCACGATCAGGATTCATTTGTTGGTGATGCCGGAGGCCATGGTGATATTGAAATGGGAAGACAGGCTCCTGGAAGTACCTCCGACATGGGAATGGAAGCGTTTAATAAGCAGGTCTGCAATATGCTTAAAAATGCAAAACAAATTAGCTGCATCTTAGTTGATTGTGATGGCCTAATCAACTATTTTCAACCTAAATTTATTGAAATTTCAAATCTTTTTTCGATGAGTCAAGTTGAAGAATATAAATCTGCCAACATAACAATACTTTTGAAGCTCCTTTACTCAGATTGTCTTTGTATTTTGTCAGCACTTTATTTACCTTTATTTTCTTTTTACTTATTATTTGCATTATAGATACAAGAGGTTGAGAAACAGGTGGAGAAGCTCTCTGGATTACTAAGAAAACTCAAGGTATGTAAAATGTTCACCTAAGATTATTATAACGTTGAAGGTTGTGCTCAGATATTTTGTGCTATATTTTTGCATGTTAAAATCTCCAACTTATATTTTCTCTTGCCTATCTTAACAAAATATCTTTGAAATTTTATGTCATCACTTAGATTTTTCAGTTGTTCCTGCCAGGAATATATTATTTCACCTCTATTCCTTTTGGCTAAAACTAGGAATTACTTCAAACATTTAACCTCTTTTGGCAGTGTTTGATATCCTGGGGCTATTGGAAAAGGGAAGAGGATGGGGAGGTGGCAGGTTGGCAGGAAGGGAAGTGATATAAAACTGGAAGTAGTACAGGAATCTGATTAATACTTCCCTACTGATTCTAAAGGAAAAAAAGGGTTCATCTTTTATTGTTGCTTCCTACATTCGAGATCGATAAAATGTGGTTTGTCCTAATAATGAGCATCCCTCAGGTTGGCTGGTTGAGATGTTAGAATTTACCTGCTTGGCCCAATTTCACATATCAAGTTCGGCTTGATCACTTTCTTCTTCAATATACACCTAGTTTGTCCCAATTGTCACAATCTTGCTGGCTGGCAAGATTCTGTAGTCAAAATGTTATTGCTTTATAGGTTTGGTCCAGTTTTAAATGTACCAATTTTTAGTCAGATGTCGCCTTTGTTAAATTGTTCCACCGGACCTGTTTTGCAATGTGCCGAGCTTCATTATTTGATCATCAGGAATTGTTCTGCTCTGTTGGGACATCTGTCCTACTTTTTAGGTGTTCTGTACTGTGTGAGTCTCTTTGAGAGTAATGTTTGGCTGATTAATTTGCTGTTATCACAATTTACATATATCTAACGTGAAATCTCTACAGGATGCTAATGAGGAGTCAAAGTCTGTTACAAAGGCATCTGCTATGAAAGGTAGAAAGGTTTATCCTTCCATTAGTAACCTTTGCAAACTGAATATGAGCATTGCACAATAATAATGCATAGGCTATAACTCTTTTACTCCTATGCTGCTCCGACGCGTCATTTTGCTTGAAGTACTTGTTTGCTATACCCATGTCTGACAAATTTTCGGGTATAGATATGGGGATATGACCCTCCAAGGACTCTCCAAATACACGGAAAACTTAGAAAAAATTGAATATATCCGTGTCGGACATATGTACGTACCCAACACTCACATCCAAGTCCAAGTAACATAGTTTACACTGTTTGTGGCTAAGTTACTTGAGAAAAATGCATATGAAGTATCGGCAGCAAGAAATTTGTGATCAAGTTTTAATATGGGGAATCTTTTTTGTGTGGTTATTCTTTATCAGTTCTAGATACTGCTCTATACTTTTCATGTTTATTCAAGTTCCATATTGTCTAATGTAAAGTAATTTATTGAAGCTATCAAGAAGCGAATGGAGAAAGATATTGACGAGGTTGGAAAGATAGCGCGTAATGCCAAAGCAAGATTAGAAGCAATAAACAAAGAAGTAAATCTTTGTTCATTTTTCTCTTTAGATGTCTTAATTTTAAGGCTTTTGAGCTATGCAATTGAAGCCTATTTGCTGATTTTCTCAGTTTATTTCCAGAACTTAGCCAATCGGCGGAAACCTGGGTGTGAGAAGGGAACAAGCATTGACAGATCCAGAATGAATGTTACAAAGTGTGTTGCAAATGCTTAGTTTAAGTCCTTTCATTTATCTTGGGAAAAAAAGAAAAGAAAAAGAGTTGATCTTTATAATTATGATTTTTTTTGCAGTGCTGCGGCGACAAAATTCAAGGATTTAATGATAGAGTTTCAGGTATATCTAAGCATCACGTTGGCATGTTTCTAGATAGTTTAAATGCCCAAATATTTCTTCGAATTTTAGTAAAAAATAAAATTAAGCTCTGGACCTTTTTATTGCATTTAAGTTAAGCTATAATAATTTTATTTTTCTGTAATTATGACCATAAACTTTTTAAAAACAATGAAAAGGGTCCAATTGAAATAATGGAAGACTAACATTTCTTGTCTGCCATTGCTAGCAAACACGTGGCAAGTCATAATTAGTCTTCTGTTATTTCAATTAGATATTTTTATAGAGCAATTTAAAAGTTGTTCCAGTTGGACTTTTTTTTAATGATTTTAAAGTCTATGGTTATAATTACAGAAAAATAAAAATTATAGCCTTATTTACATGCAATAAAAGGTCAAGGGCTAATTCCATTCTTTTATTAAGGTTTGAGGTTATATTTTGGTATTAGGTCTTTTAGATACCATCTGTTTTCTCACCTTTATATTCTGTTTCAGACTCTCAGACAAAAGATCCAGGATGAGTATCGGGAAGTTGTGGAAAGAAGGGTTATTACAGGTTAGAATATGGAGCTTACCGATTTTTGGAACTACAAAAGTAATCTGATAATTATTTTACCTGAGTCGGTCATTTTTCTTCATTGCACTTTATTTTTTGTATGGCTATTTGAACAGTTACTGGGACAAGACCTGACGAACAGGTGAGCCTAAGCTTGATATTGGAACTTTTGGCTCTACTTTATACGGATGCAATTGTAATTTTGCCAAAACATGTTCTTGTCTTAGACAATTGACCGCCTCATTGAAACTGGAAACAGTGAGCAAATTTTCCAGAAGGCAATTCAAGAACAAGGACGAGGACAGGTAGGGCCTTCTTACATTTGATGCTATAAAACAAAAAAAGAACATTTCATTGCTACTTTTTGAGAAGCTCATTCCAAAGATCAACAAGTTTCAAACCACTGCTATATACTGAACCAATGGAAGTGGAACTAGAAGTCTAGAACTACACTAGGAGCATTTCACTGCGCAATTTTTTTTTTACTACTTTCTGGTTGTACACAACTTTTTTATAATATGATGTGAAGAATCAAAAAGTGGACATGCAAATCTTCACATGGGAAGATAACTATTTGCTTATGTACGACGCTTTGTTACTAGAATTTTGATATTAGATTATGGTTGTAGATACTAAATACAGTGGAGGAAATCCAGGAAAGGCACGATGCTGTGATCGAGATCGAGAAAAAGCTTCTTGATTTGCAACAGGTAAGTTCGTACTGAGCCCTTAGCGTGTATGATGGACTAAAAATGTTAAATTTTCTAACGGGATTTTTGGTATTGTCAGATTTACCTTGATATGGCAGTTCTCATTGAAGCCCAAGGAGAAATTTTAGACAACATTGAAAGCCAGGTATGTTTCTGTTCTTACATCTCTTAGAGTGGTTATTTTTTTCGTATGCATATTAGGTCTAAGGATGTGTTTTTTGCTTGGGATCGAATCTTGTTCAGGTTTCAACTGCTGTCACTAACGTCCAGTCAGGGACGACTGCACTTCAAAATGCAAAGAAACGACAGAAGAGTACACGAAAATGGACGTGCATTGCCATTATAATTCTCCTAATCATAGTTGCTGTTATAGTTGTAGGAGTCCTTAAACCTTGGAAGAGTAGCTGAGGGTTAGAGTGCTTGCCCCTTAGTTCTTCCTTCTTGTTTGATCATGTAGGTTATTATGGAAGCACTAATTTTGCTTGTTTGCATGCTTCCTTTAACCTTTACTCGGAGTGCTCGATCCGTCCAACCCTCGTCTTTTTTCTCCTATTATGTTTTTAAATTGACGCACAAAATTCGGTTTGTTAATATTTATGCTATTTGAAGCACACATGCATAGCAGCCCCTCTTTATGGAAAATTATCCTTTTCTTTCCCCCATCTATTTGCATTGTTTTCCAACAATGGGATTTTCTTGGTAGATTCATGGAAAGCTTATTTTTCCTTTGAATCATAGTTTCCATTTTTCCAAAGTAGAAAAAATATTATTGACTTGTCCCTAAGCTTTAGGCTTTCCTCACACAGGCTTTAATTAAATAGAATTCTGCATCATTTTCACGAAGTAAGCTGCTCTGCGAATTGTGATAGATCTATTCAGTGATTGGGTAGCTCACTAGACAGGTCCGGTTAGTATTGGTCCAGGTTTGGGTATAAGATTTAATGATTTTTTCGACTTAAATCACTTTTTACTCATTTAAAAAATTTATTTAAATTTAATTATAAAATATATAAATATTAATATAAAAGTTATATCTAATTTTTTTTTAAACGATAAAATTAACCTATGAGCTGAGTTGAGCTTTTAAAAAAAATTGAGTTATGACCGAACTGTGAACAGGTATACGCTGCCATAGTTGGTCCAAAAAAAAGCTTCAGCTTCTCTCTCTGGTACAATACCATTTGTATTGCTATGTTCTCATTTTAGCATCAAAACGTCTCATGCCTTAGATTATTCGTCGTCGTCGGGGGTTTTAACAACACGTTATGTTAATTGTGTTTAATTATATTATACTGTGTTTATTAAACTTTTTTTTTCTTTTTCCGTGTATTAAATTTTATGTTCATGTTGTGATTTCATATCAAATTATCAACTTAATTTTTTGTTATAATATTAAAAATTATCAAATTTATTTTGGGGAGTAAAAGTATCATCAAATAATATATTTATTTTATTTTTCAATAGAATTATCGTGAATCATATCCCTTTTCCGCTCGTATATAAGCCCAAATTTGCCAAAGCCATTTATTTAAACATGTGAAAATATGCCTTCTTGATACAAGGCTTTTCAGTTTTGTACCGTACACTACATCATGCAATCATTTGCGGCTACATTTAAATAATCAATTCGAATTTTGCATCTAAGCATCATATTCTACAATTAAATAATTAAATCGAATTTTCCTTTTCTCAAATATTAAAAACTTGTTCTTTGTGTAGTGGTATGACCTGTTTTAATTTGCTGATGATGTGCATTTGAATGCTACCATGGGAAACAACTAAAAAAGATCAAAGCAATAGCATTGCGAATTATTCAAACAATGACGGAGTTTTCTTTGTTTTTTTGGTTCAAAAACCGGACATTACTCTCCACCACATCATCACACAATATTAAACCTTTCAGCCACACAGAGAGTTCAGATCATCCTTTACCAACAAAGCAGCTAGCTATATCCTATATTATTTGGACTCCTTATTTTAATTGAAGTATTCTATGTCTAATATACACATATTCAAATATTAATAGCAAATATTAATAAATTATAAAAAATTAAATATATTCATATTAGATACGTATTCAAATCTTATGTTCATCACAATCCCGGAAAAAATAAAATAAAATCACCAATTAGAGCAGCCTAAGTAGAAACAGATTGAGATGTCGCTAATCAAAGTACCTCTTTTATTATATGAACAATAAATAGAAAAAGATAGAGATAATAATGCGAAGATAAATGACTTTAATTACGTTGCCCAAGCTGCTGATCTGTATTACTAATCCTATAAAGAAATATACTGTTTTGCGTCCAATGTTTTAATGAATCTAGTGGGATTGAATAAGAAGAAAGCTGCTGAGCTGTTTTGCTAAGTTGCAGGCGTGATTGAGGGTTTTCGGGGGGAAGAGTCTTACAGTTTTGGAGATTTCTGGGTGGAGGTTACTGATGAATATTTTGAGGCCGTAATCTGGGGATAATTGCAGTGAATCGAGGACCGTTAAGAAATCATCCTAGTAGTCATCCAATGATGTACTATGCTTCAGCGAAATCAATTCAGACATTGGATCAGAATATTCCATGTTTCCGAATCGTGCTCTGAGCTCCCTCAAACAAACAGGCCACTCTAGATTCTCAATTCCTCATTTTGATCTGGAAAAATACTAGTGCCATTGGAGAGCCCTGCCTCCCAAATGCATCATTACCAACTTAAACTTAGCTACTCAGGTACTTGCTCAGAAGCGAAGTATTGTTCCAGTTTCTTCAACCAACTCAAAAATTGGTCACCATTGAATCGGGGGCACTTCAATCGCCCATGCCCGGATAAGGTTTGTTGATCCGTCTCCCCTGAATCTGCTGACTGGATCTCGGTTTTGCTCACCCTCCTTGGAAGCCATTGGAGCCAAGCGGAGAGCGTTAGTTGCTGGGCTCATAGCCTCCATTTACTCATCACTGTTTCAAACATCTTCCTCATGTCATCGTGCAATCGTTCGACATCACCGCGAATCTGGGTGATGCCTCCATCAAATTTGAGCTCCATCCAACTCCTTCTGGAGCTGGGTGAATTCCTTCTGCAATCGGGTAGATACACCCTCTGCCATGGCTCTGATACCAAATTGGTGTATTCCAAATAGCAATCAAGAAGAACAAAAGAATATTCAGAAAAGAAAGAGAAATATTTTGAAGAAAGAGAGAGAGAAGAGCGAGATGGCTCAGAATGGTTATCGCGCATTCCTCCCCATAGCACTGCTGACATCATCACCAACTAATTACGTGATTAATACTTAACCAACATTTAAACCAAATCCTGTTAATTATTTCGACGCTAGACTGGACTACATGAACAGGCCCATTAGACTCGTTTGACGCCAGACCCATGACATTTATGTTGCCTATGCCATTTTTTTTTTTAATATTCAAATATGAATTTACGTGAGTTTTTTAAAATTTAAATTTATTTATTATTTATTTAATAAATAAATTTATTAAAAATTTGATTTTAATAAGTAGTTAATTTTAGAAATTAATGTTTGATTCTTTTCATAAACATAAATTTTAATAGATAATGATTTTTTGATACCCGATATCATTTTTCGTAAAAATAATACGAATTTGAATAATAAATTTAAATATTCAAATTTATTATTTATAAAAATAATATAAATTTAGATAATAAATGATTCATATTTGAATATACTATGAATTTACTAAAGATAGTAATTATATTATCTTAATTCATGTCCCTTTCAAATCAAATATTTATGGATATATATATTTACATTATCCATAACTATCACTAAACTATTATTAATTTTAAATTTATATAAAAGTTGTAAAAAAAATAGAGATAATAATGTGAAGATAAATGATGTTAATTACATTGCCCAACGTACTGATCCATGCCACTAATCCTCTAAAGAAATGTACATGAAAAAAAAAACCCTAAATTGCAAAAAAAAAAATTGAAGCTTGAAAAGTAAGTCGTTAGGTTTCCAACGGGCAATTGGATTTTGAGCAAATCAACCTTAATTAAATAACGAGATGGAAATTTTCAATTATATTTCAATTGAAACTGATTCCACGTTTACTGATTCCTCAGTCTCACGCGAAACGACGATCGCGTCAGCATACATAACAATAGCATCTATTCATATTTCATTAAAAAAAAAGGGGGGGGGGGGGCCAAGATAATAACGCGATGCTTACGAGCCCTTTGTTTTGGTACTTTCAGGACGCTTTTGGACTTTCCTCTGATCTTGAGGGAGCCCAACCAAAGTTCAGGCCTGCAGGGCTCTGTTTTTCGTTCGCTTTCTGGTTATACAAGAAATTCGATGATTTCTTTTAAAGATATATTAACTTTAATATTACACTTTCAAATACAAGAATAAATTTTCTTCTAATTTCGGTGGTTCATTTCAATGTTTGACTTGATATAAAAAAATATATGAACTGTTATCTTGAACTTTACAGTAATTAATTTTATAACATTTATTTTGAGTACTCGAAGTCGACTTAAATTTAAAGGATAAAAGAAATAAAAGTTCGGCATGATTGTCATTAAGAAATTTTAGTCTACGGTCATGTGGTTTATTGAACGAGTTCCAGTGATCAAAGTTCTAACTCCTAACTAAAATATGGAAAAATAAATCACTAAAGCAATCTTCACAAAAATAATGCAATTATGGATTTTAATATATTATTCTTTTAGGCAAAGGGTGACAGGTCATTGGTGACGGTAGATTAGTGCTATAATCTTGATTAAAAACAGTAATCTTGCTAGAAATGAAACAAAATAAGCAAAGCATTTGCTCATTACCATTTTAAAACTATAGCAGAGAAAGTTTTCATCTTTAACAAAGCATTAGAGAGCTAAAAACAAAAGTTCAATTTGGCCCCCCAAAAAAAAGTGCCCAGAATGATCCATTCTGCAATGACGTTATTATTACCTCATGTTTATTATTTCCCATCCCAATTCCAAAATACAAGAATTGGGTAATGCTCCAGATTCAGATAGACCATCCTTCTGAGCCTTTTAGTTCACCAGTCTTTACATTCTAGCCTTAGCAACAACCAGATTGGCTTCATTTCAAATGTTCATGGCTCCTGGCCTGTTCCATGTTTCCTTGAATTGCTCCACAGTCACTCCTGGACAAATTTTAGCCAACAAAAAATTGATTATAAAACTCTTTTTTCTTTTTCTTTCCTGAAGTTAATCACTAGGAAAAGAATTGGGCTCAATTTTCTGCAGACTTGCCTTTGCCCATGGCTGCTGTGGCAGAGATGCCTCCCTGGACTGTCTTGAGATACCGATCGTAAAAGTTAGCGCCTGACCATTTTTGGTGAGCAAGTGTGTCGACTCCGTAGTTCCTTTCTTCCCTCCGAATCTTCTCCGCATATGCCAGCATCCCCCTGCTTGCGAAATCTCTTGCAAATGTATCGGTCACCAATGCGTCGGCATGGAAACCAGCTAGTGTTATGAACTGCCAGCAGAACCCCAGCTTGGCTATTCTTCGAATGAAGTCTCTCATCTCTTCATCGGTCATTCCTGAGGCATCCCAGTTGAAGGATGGTGAGAGATTTTAAGCCAACATGATTTCTGGGTGCATTGATTTCACCCCTTCGGCGAACTTGGTGCACTCGACCATGTCGGGGCTCCATGTCTCCATCCAAATAAGGTCAGCGTAAGGGGCAAAAGCCCAACCGCGAACAACTGCAGCCATTACGGATCCTTTAAACCTATAGAACCCTTCCCTGGTTCTAGGCAAATCCCAGTCCCAGAAAAGATTTTTGAGCCCCAATCTCTCGGCGATCTCTCTGGCTTGTTCATTTGAGAGGCACTTGTCATAACTAGAATGGTTCATCCATTCATTCGTTCTCCTCCTCTTCTCTTCTTCCCTGATGTTCATGTTGTTAATTGCATCCATAACACATTCGGAGAATGTCTTAAGTTGTGCCATGGCTAGCCAATTGTCTTCAATGGCCTGGAGTTCAGGGCCATTTTTACCAGCAGCCATTGCTTCTGCCATCATAGTGGCCAGGCTTTTTCCCCGAAGATTTGGATTAGTCACACCTAGAATGAACTGATGATCCCTGGTGTCGACATTGGTTTGGATCAAATTAGCTGCAACAGCATCAGTTCTGGCGACCAACACCGTCTCCACCCCCACAACATCGAACTGCAACCTTGCGGCGACAAGCCTGTTAATGTGTTCACTAACAGCAACAAGCACTTTGCCAGCCATGTGACCACATTTTTTGGTTACGGACGACTGGTCCTCAATGTGGACGCCAGCAGCACCACGCTCCATGAAAAGCTTGCAAAGCTTAACAGTTGCTGTGGTGCCACCAAAACCAGTATCACCATCAGCTATGATTGGTTTCAGGTAATAAACATAAGGGGTTCGAGCCCTCTCCTCCCGGTTCATACTCATCCGCGCCTCTCTTTGTTTTCGGTCATGGTATTGTTGTGCAAAGAAGAGGTGTTCGACTTTGTTCGGGACGGTGTCATAAGGATAGTCAGCAAGGTCCGGACCTGGCTCATTGGTGGTGGTGTGAGTTGAGGAGCATTGCCAACCAGAGACATAAATGGAGTCTAAATACTTGGCCATCATGGTTACTTGGACAGGGTCGAGTGCCCCGAAAGTCCTTGAGGCAGTGCCATTCGCGTGGTGTGTCTGGAGAGTTCTCCATAACTTCTTCGCCATCTCGTTTGAGCCATAGCTCTGTTTGAGGTTGCCTCTTAGAGCCACAACATCTCTAGATGAGTATGGTCGTCGGGTTAGCTTGAATCTCTCTGAATTCCACCATGCTTGCACCTCCGCAACCTCAGCTTCAAATCTTCCTTCTTCTTCCATTATCTGTCCAAGGAGTTCCACTCGTTATAAAATCTTCTTTTCACTAAAATGATAAGTACAAGCTTATAGAATTACATATACTGAAGAAAATTTGAATTAGTATACTCAAAAATAATGCCATGTATACATTAAAAAAAGATGAGATGGAGAGTGAAAGAGACAGAGAGAAGGCTAGTCCAAAAAAGGTTTCATTTACAAAAGAACCCCAAGGAAAAAATCAAAATGGAACACTTATTGTGAGGATTCTTTATTGGTTCTGCAAATCAACTTAACCACTGAAACTACATTCCAATAATTTATGCCTTTTATTGCCCATATGCTTAAAACAAAACGGAAATAAGCCAACGAATGAAAATCAACTTCTTCCAAAACAAAAGTAGCAATTCCTTAAAATCATGGAGCAAATATATGTTGCACAAGCATTTGAAACCAAGGTTTTAAACATTAAGCAATGGAACCTCCCTCCACCACCCAAATAAAAAAAAGAAAAGAAAAATCAGAAAAAAAAAACTGCATTGTCGTACGCCATAAGGAAACGAGGGCACCTTAGTCATTCAAAATGGATATTCTTAGTGTAAATCAAATGACAGTATAACCCTATGTAACCTAAACTCTATAATTTATGTAAAAAAGTTGAATATACGTAACACTCATATATTTAAGGAGCTCAGCAGTCCCTTAAAAATTGAAATAGCGGTATCATCCAAGAGCAAAACTAAGCCTCCTTAAAGAGATTATAAGCCTAGCATTCCTAGAAAGAGACACAGGGGAGATGAAATCTAACTAAAGATAGTTTCCTGGTAAGATCGGAAGAAAACTAAAGGTGACTAAGGCAGCTAGCAAACTGAAGCTTACCATTGAAGGCACTGAGAAAGATGCAGCCATGGATAGAACTTTGGTTTTTTGGTAATAGAAAACTTTGTAAAAATAACTAAGAGAAGTTCATGACATGCTCTTCTCCTCCTCCAAGTCTCTCAATTTATAAGAGAAAACTAGGCATCATTCAGTTACCACCTCCCCTATAGAAAATGGTAAAAACTTATGCACTTGAGGATAAAGAGGAAACAAAAACCCGCAAGTTTCTACAATGATTCCCTCTCTACCTTTCATAAATATTTATCTAAATAATTTTTTTTTTCCAATAAATACATTGCTTTGCTTTTTTATCTTCAGAAAGTGAGTGAAAAGTGTTCCATGAAATCTGCATTTAAAGGCACGTAAGATAATGCTATTGTCACTATTTTCTTTTGATCTTATTCATGCATAACTGATTTCTGGTTTTCTGTTTCAATTCCTCTTAATATCTTTGCTTTTCACTTCTTCATATTTTTACTTTTTCTTATGGTACTCAATATCAGTAAAAAAAAAAAATTGATTGCGCAATTTGATCACTGGACTTACCAGTTCCTCTACTTAACCATAAGTTTCAGATTCTTTTGGAAGTTTATGCACTTACCATCATGTTGTTATTTTGGCTGCAACCTTATGTGTTCAATAGAGGTGTACTCGATTCTTTTTCTACGTTTTCTCACCTATTTGAAGGATCATAATTTCATATGACTGAAAGAATTAAGAGTCATGGTAACACAGGCAGCAAGTATGATTGCGTCAATAATTAGTCACGATCAAGGCATCCAACTTAAAATATATTGATAATGGAGAAGAATAAAGATCAAGGCACCAATTTGTTTCATCTATTTTCTATGTTGATGAAGGAAAGAATTAAGACTCCAAATCTTTTTTGCTGTTAAAGATGCAATTTTCCTACTTAACAATGACATCAATAGTGGTAAGACTGGTAATCCTTTTATTAATTTTAGAGCAAACTTTCTTAGTTCATCAGCATATTTGAGAGCTTTCATGCTGCAGAAGAAATGAATACAATCTTTTTTTTTTCCCTTAAAAATTGCAATCTCATCTTCTCGGTAGTGACAGTTAGTGATATGTTAAACAGATCATTTTAAGCAGTAGACTATGGTCTATAACAGATCAAGGTGAAGTGAATTAGGTGTCATTGATTTTAGAACTGTTCCCCTTGATATGCATGGAGTTTACCTGAATTCGGATGAGTATCGAATCGGGATATTTTTTAATTTTGTGAAAATTAAACCATTACAGCCTCAAGTAGGGAAAAAATTATAAATTTTCTTGCACTCCTTTCACCGTGGGTTGCAGTTCTTGGTGGATCGCTGACGACACGAAAAGGGTTTACGAGATTTTGGAAATTTGAGAGTCCCGAGGACGACAATCAACAGAGCCCTATCTCTAATTCTCCATTGCCATGATTTTAATATTTTATCACTTCCTCATACAACTTGCCAATTCTATCCAACTATTTTTTTTTTTTTTCATTTTTCATTTTATTCTTTCATATTTCTGGCAGTAGAAAACAATCCCACAATTCCTGCAGAAGCCAAGGCCCCCCAACTCTATCTTTTTTCTTTTGGATGAACACCACAGCTCTCATCTTCTCAAACATTTTCTTTCGGAAAGAAAAACGTTGCACACCAACGTTTTCTTGGAAAATCTTAAATCTGATATTTAATTTAATTAATCTATAAAATTATTTTCAAAAGTAAAATTCGATAATATCTAAAGATATTCAAATCTTTGAAATTTATTTTATCTTCGTTTTAAAACTTTTTTTAGTGTATAGATGGTAAGATTTGTTGAAGGATTGATAAAATACGTCATTGGACAAAGCAAAGGTGTGCTGTAATATTACACGAATTTTTTTTTTTTTTTTTTTTTGCTGTATTATCTTTGGATTGTAGCTGAGTTTTCTGGGAAAATGATAAGGTGATCACTGGAAATTTCAGAAAATAATATAGAAATAGAATAGTAGTACAATATTTAATTAGATTTTAAAGTCTTGCGTCACTTTGAGTTCTTTCTACTTGGGATTTGGTACACTGAGCATTTTGGCTGAGGGTGGAACTGGAACTTAACCAGCTTTAGCTACTGATCCTCGTCCTAATTTGCTGCTGCTAGGGTGACGTAGATATGATAACTTAGGGTTTAAAATAAATAAAAAAATAAAAATGTCACAAATATTTAAAAATATATATAATATAAATTATTAATATTTGAAAATATGATAATGATATATAAAAATTATAAATTATGATGCATAAATGTATAATTATAATATATAAAAATCATAGATTTATGTGTAGGTGATGGGACGAGGAGTTAAGCAAATTTTGGAAAAAGAGCCAACTGCATGATTCTCACATAAGTTTGGGGATTTCATTCCCTACCTGCCGTCAACAATGATATCTAGAGATGAAATAAATATGTAAAATTATTTTAAAATTTAAATTTATTTATTATTATTGTTTAAATTTTATATTATTATTTAAGTTTAAATATAAATTAAATAGTACTGTTTGTGGAATTTTTGAATTCGTAAAAAAAAATAAATAAATTCAATGAATTTATATAAAGCATAAATTTTTAATATTTTTATAAAAATAAATTTTAATAACAGATTTTAATATCTAAATCTATTATTTGTATGTGTAATACGAATTGAATAATATATATTCGAGAACTTATATTTACATTTGCTTCAAATCTGTTACTTATAGTAATTATAATATCTGAATATGTAAAAAATATATCGAATAATTACAAACATTTAAATTTATAGTATCTATTACCATCCTTATCGATAACAACCCTAGAGTTACTTTAGTTGAAAAAATTATTTTTTAATTAAATTAAATTTTTATAAAAAAATTATTTCAAAAATAAAAATGTACAAAAAAGGAGTTAGATTCAGATAAAACTTAAGAATACACATATCCTACAAAAAAAAAGAGATAGAAATTGAATGATTTTGCTGAATGGAAATATATTAGTTTAGACCAATATAAATAGTTTATCTCTATTCCATCAATCACCTATACATGATAATCACACTAAACATGATATTCTGTAATTCCAGCTCTGTAATTCCATCAGTCACACTTAATAATAATAATAATAATATGTTGGTTAAGTAACAAGGAATATCTAAAAAATGTTTAAAAAATTTTCCATCTTACCGTAAACTTGTGGAATCTAAATCAGCTTTTTTGCGGATCTAATTCTCACTCTTTTAAATTAAATATTTTTTTAATTGTGAATGAATTGTATTAAAAGAAAATTCGCACGATAAAAAAGTGGATCAAGAATGAGACACTAATAAATTCAAAAACCATTTTATTATAAAATATATATATATAAAAGGTAACAAATAGTAGGCTAGGCTCAAAGCCCAAAACGGCAAACTTAGGCTGCTTCATAGGGAACTCAGCTCCTTGAGAAAGCTAGTCATGGGCTTTGTTTTACACCTTACTGTTGAGGTTTGGGTTGTAAGCCTAACTTGGGGCCACCAACGAATGGGATTGGTTGATTTTGTTTAAAAAATTAATTTAAAAATAAAAATTATAGATTATAAAATTTAAATTTTAAATTTATTAAATATTAATTAATTACACGAATAATTTAGTAAAGTTCTGAATTCAACGGGATTGATTGATTTCGAACACGTGGTTTTGAGATGATGTTTTAGCTATTTCCGTCAACTTTAGGATGAATGCCGAATTGCATGGAAGTTAACCGTGCAATGCGTGAGCAATAAAAATTGAACAAAGAAATATGAGAGAAGAAATCAATTGTCTGGAATTTAAATTCAAGAATTCTGAAACTATATTGAATTGGGTTTGAGATCTTTTAATTTGTTATTAGAGTTACGTTCTTTACCCCTTTCGTGTCGACCTGTTTTATTCTGCCGCTTAGTTGGTCAAATGTTTATAGAAATGGAAGATGCCAGAATACGTGCAATCTAGGATTTTCCTTCTTCTTCTACTTCTTCTTCTTCAAAAAAGTTGCTTCTGGAGGTCTGCCTTTTGAAAAATCAGTGGCGCCTCCCATCCAATAATTTCACCGGAGTATTAATTGCCTATTGCTGGTCCATGTACGTGAATTTAATTATGTGAAGAAAATCTTGAGCCTGGTTCATACATTCATGTTTTGGCTGTGAAAAATATTAATTTAAACATTGATTAAAAATTATCTTTATAAAAACAATGTAATTAATGTATTTTTGAATTCAATAAAATAATATATTAAATACAATTTTTTTAAATAACAATAAAAGAAGGATTTACTTAACTAATATTTATACACAATAGATAAAGATTATTTAATTATTAACTTTAAAAAATTTATTAATTACATATTCCTTTTTTTATATATATAAATGTTAACTTAATCAATATTAATAATACTGAATAACATTTTTCATAAAAAATTTTAGCCAACAGACGCCCATTAGAACTTTAACCCATTAGAACAGGTTAATAATAGATTTAACTTCATAAATAATAAATCAAAAGGGCCTACATTAATATGTTTGTTTAAAGGAGAAAGAAAGAAGAAGAGAGAATAAAACTATTTTTTCCATTAATTTTTATTCTGCTATGAAGTGGGGAAAATAGAAAGGATAAGAGAGAAACAAATTAGGGTATTATATACTTTTAATTTTTACGTGCAATTTCTTGAAAATTACAATATATAATTATATATATTGTACAAAATAGGATGAATAATTATACATCTTTTCAGTTTATCATAAATGACATTATTACTTAGAAATTATGACTAAGTGTTGAATTAGACTTTTGATCTACCAATTCACAATCCCAAAATTGTATTATTAGTGGTAGTTAACAATTTGATTGATGACCTAATTCATTTAAAGCCAAAGGGTTTTTTTTTTTAAAAAAAAAAATTGCCTATTTTGATTGGACATTGTGCACTATCGAATTGTATTTGCATTATTAATCCAATAATCCATCGATATGCTTAGCAGCAACAATTTTACCAATTTCGACACATAAAAATAGGATCATGATCATCCGTAGTTATCAATAATTCATGATGCCGACTTCAAATTAATATTCATGCATGGAGCATGGTGTGTGTGTGTGTATATATATATCCACAGAATCGAAACTGTACTTGAATTTTCATTTATTGAGAATCGATTAATTAGATTAAATATTATAACATATTAATCCAATTATGAAGTTGCCGGCCATTTGCAGAACAGAAAATCATACCATATATCCTTAATTCCTCTGCAGATTACATCTCAATCCTTTTTTTTTTTTTCAACAAAAAAGTTTAAAACAAAACTTTCATGACAAATTATTTCATCCGTCGTTTTGCTGAAATTTTTA
>JBBYHM010000012.1:469703-494269 GCA_038381775.1 Adansonia rubrostipa
GGAATTAATTAATTCGATATATTAATTGAATAAAAAATCCAACAACAAAGGCCGATTATGTTTGGCCACTTTGATAATTTTAATTTGAATTTTATTAACTCGTGTTTTTTAATTTTTTTAATAATTAATTAACATTCTATTTATTATTTTTCATTAAATATGATAAATGATTTTTAATGCATTAAAAAAGAAGATATTTACATTATATGATAATTTTAAAAATATATTTAAAATATTAATTAACAAAATCCTATTAATTTAATGAAAATTTGTCCATCCCAAGTAAATGCTATGAAAATACTCCCTCATCTCAATTTTTCTTTTGCCTTTGTTTGATTTTTATGATTATTTTTTATTGTTTTTTTAAGTAACGAAGCTTTTAATTTTGGGTTGGATCAAAGCCTAGCTCAAAGCTAATTATGCTAACGATTCAGATCCGACATGTGGGCCTATGAAATTTGCCCAACTAACATTTGTGTGGCTCAGACTTCGCCTAAAAACTAAAAAGTTTAGTACACTCATATCAAAAGAAAAGAGAAAAAAAAAAAAAGTCACACTTTTACGACTATAATGTCGTTTTTATTTTAATTTATATATTTAAATATTTTTAATATATTTTATATTTTTACATAAATTTTTATTTATTAATAAATTATGTTATATAAATTTTAATTTATTTATATATTTATTTTATATTATTTTTTTATTTTTATTTTTTAATATTATTGCGAAGTGATAGATATAATTTTAATAATAGTATGATTTATTAATAGAATATTAAATTGAGGCATTGTAAAAGTACTTCTTTTGATAAAATGTTTGACTGAATGTTTTCTTTACATAAGGATGTGACAAAAACGGATGACCCATCAAAAATGTTGAAATCAGCCTGTCAAAAATATCTATCGCTCAGTGATATTATGTACTTATTGTTTAAAGGAGTTGAATTCGATTTCCCCTTAAGAAGTTACTTTAATTTAAGAAAATGAACATTCCATATACAAATTGGTTTACGAGTAGCCAACAATTTCTCTTTTTTTTCTTCCCCTTCTAAAAGGTGTTTAGAAAGAGAAAAACGAAGCTAGACATTAGACTTGTCCAATCTAATAGGTTCAGCTTGCACAGGTCAAGTAGTATACAATTAGTTTGCTCATTTAAATCAATTTATTTTGATTCGAATAATTGTTTAATAATAAAATTTTTATTTAAATTTAATTATAAAAATATAAAAAATATTTTTTAATTAATAAAATAGCTACCGGGTCAACTTAGACCCGATTTGATTTGAGCTTAGGTAAGAGAACACAAAAACAGGCCGCAATCCAATTCAGCCAATGGTCAGATATGCTAGAAGAACCTATGGCTATCTTTCACTTCAAACCAATGGAGCGGAGCAGATACATTTGGATAACTATGAATTTGCATTTATGTTCAATCTATATTTTCAACTGAGACAAAAGGGAAGATTTAGAAGATCTCCGACAGACCAAAAGAGAATGTTTCTCGTTTATGTAGGTGAACTTGCCTGTCCATCCGAACTATGCTGGCTGTTCTGTTGTTTGCTATCATGGCTATTCTTTCTCTTTATCTTCTCTTTAATATCTGTTTCTTTCCTATCTACAAAGTCAAGTATGGGCTTAAAGCTGCTTGATCCGATGGAGCGTCGAGATGACCTTCTTGACGGTTCAATCTCCTCGAGGTCCCCTTCCTCGTCTTCGGGGCTAAATCTGCGGTACTGAGTAAAGACTCTATAGCAGAAAATGGCAAGTGCCGAGAAGCATGCGATGCCACAAATGAGGAACAGGCCCCAAAAGCTGCTTAAGGAGAGTTTGTTTTCGTCTTCTTGACCTATTTGAATTGAGCACTCGCTGTGTGTTAGCCACTTGTTATGGATTTTTTGGAGATCGCCGTTTTCCGAGAGTTGAAGGATAGCCGTCGACAGATCAACTGCAAGAGGGGAGTCCCTTTGGAAAGCCTGACACCAGGAAAAATGAAAAAAGAGAACTACATATGAGTGTTCTATCGCAGCTCATAGATACATAACTCGAGAAAATAACTGGATATCAATATCCATCATGACAAACATTCTTATACAACTCGACTAAACTCAATCCTACTAACAGTCAATTTCAACATTCAAGACGTAATTTTTCTGATGAATTTAGAGCAATTAAAGATGACCAACACAATCATGTATAGGAAAAGAAAATACGAGTTGCAGGAGTTTAATGCTGATACTTACAAAGCCCCATCCGCTCTTTGTAAATTCTTGCCCGACAGTCCTGTATTTACAATTGGTGCTGGATAAGAAGAGCTCGATGTAAGGAAGTTCATCAACAATGGCAGCTACACCACCCCCCTTTGGTCCAAGACTAAGGGCTCTGAGATACGCTTCTGGATTTTTTAACTTAACTATCCTAGACTGTGCTATATTGAGCTCGTCAACCAAATAGTTCAATGCAAATGAACCATCTTGGATTCCAATAGGTTCAGTACTTGAGATCAAGCTATCAATCCCTTGAATCCTTGACGTCAGCTGTTGAACGGTAAGTATTGATGTCAAACTAGCAGTGTAGCTTGAATTGATAATCAGAACTACAAACAGCCATATGATCAGTACCAAACGTCCCAAAGTGGTCACGGTGTTTTCCCCTACAACAAGTCAAAGAAAGAAGGGTTTTATGCGTTACGGATTTGTTGAAGCATTACATATAATAACATAAACGCCATAAAAGACTACAACGATTTACTTACTGTGCGAGAAAAACATTGTTGAGAAGCTAAACCTGGAATTGGGAAAAAAAAAGTTATCAATATACTTGCAGTGATATTCGTCAAGTGCGTCAATAAAAACAATCTCCAATTAGAGGGGACATGCATATTCATTAGTAACCAGAGCCGAGGGTTGCAACCTCAGCCAAGATGTACGGAACAGTGACATATGATAAGTAAAAATGCTTACTCTGGTAAAATTTTATGCTTTGACTATGCTCTATAGGATTACGGTTTTCGCAATATGACACTATACTTTATGGGTTAGATCCAATTTGTGCACCCATTATCTTCCAGTTAGATATATCTAGCCATCTATTAAAAAGAGGCTATCAATGAGTTAAATGGACTAACCAAAAAATTGTTATAAGCTGTTGTCGGGGAGGACCACGAAATTCATGATTTATCCGGTGCTCAAGAATCCACACCACAGCTCCCACAAAAAGAAAGAATGCAGCAGTGACAAACCACATTTCTTTAGTAAATGGCTTGAGAAATGCCCAAGGACTCGATTTCACCTCTTTGACCGGTGCAACAACAACAAGTCCGGATTCCATATAAGGCTGTGTAAAATCTACGATTTTTGTCCTGTTCGTAACAATTGTAATATCTCCAACTGTTGCATCATATTTCTGAAGAGGAAAGGAGCAAATCAGTATAATTACTAGCACCTCAATATTGGGCAAGGAAATGAAATCCCACATCATCCCCACAAAATCAGATAATGTGCTGCCAGCTAAGCTACGCCAGCTAAAAAAAAGGGAACAAAATTAAAGCTGTTACTCACATTTTGGGCAACCTGGTTAACAATGTCGTTATAGCTAGGATTTCTTATACCATCTCCAAATAACAAATATGTATGAGGAACAGGATATGGGAGCAAGTTTATTGCAGCTTCAAAGACATCGATGCAGTATCCTCTTACACCCTGGGGACCCTTGTCTTTTGACACAAACTCTTTGAAACCTACTCGGTTTGGTACAGCAATTCGCAGTGGCTGTCCATTGTTAGGGAATACCCATCCCCTTGGCGTATGTGAAGTTTCTCCGGGCCATATTACACTGTAAAGATGTTGACTGCCGGAAGAGTTATTGGGAGGCTTTTTATATAAGCTTTCCGGAGGAACAATTGTGAGATGAGAATAATTTGACCAATAACCAATTCTACGCATCCCAGTTCCACCGATATTAAGAACATCATATGCAGGATGAACTAAATCTTTCTCTTGATTATATTGAATCTGACCACTTAGACCAGTGAAGTTCATCCTAAGAAGTGTCTGGAGAAGTTGTTCGCCTCCATTAAACACACGAAGTGATGCTAGGTGCAGTGAGCTGCCATTTACGTCATGCAATTTTGGGTCATTAGAGAAAGATAAATTCCCACCTTCATTGAGAAAAACTTCAAGGGCATGCGCAGCCAACCAAACGGAATCATAAGCAAAAAGTGCATAAGAATTGAAACCTCCAGAACCTGCACGCCCCTTGAGGTTGTTCCACCTAGACATGAAACTCTTTTTGAGATTAGTATCTGGCGTGTAATGCCGGAGAGCAACAACCCCTTGTAAGAGATTCATTGTGTCAGGATCAACTGCTTCCCTCGAATCTAAGTATGACGGAAGCCAGTCTGTAGCAATCCAAACATAACCGCCACCCATCATATTAAGAGTCTTAGCAGCAGAAAAGACATTCAAACCGGTGTCAGGATTAACATGAACTACATAAACTCGTGACTCCATCAGGTTCACCTCAACTAGCAAATCATTGATCTTACTTTTGGGGTCTCCAGGGCTGAAGGCGGCCTTATAAGAAATTTTGGCACGTTTCTTTGCCAGGGCATCACCCAAAACAGAAATCCCATTTCTTCCATAATCATCATCCACAAATATTGCTATGACCTCCCTCCAGCCATAATATTCTACTATGTCAGCAATTGCATACATCTGGAAGTAGTCACTATATGTAGTACGGAGGAAGTACGGGAACTGCAGGGAAGAAAGAGTGGGATCTGTAGCTCCAAATGAGAGAAGAGGTACATGCAGCTCATTAACAACATGGGAGATGACATGAGCTATTCCAGAAGATTGAGGGCCAATTGCAACAACAATATCACTTTCCATCAACTGCAAAGCTACACAAACAAGAACAACATATTAACTTTTGCATTTCTACTCGTCTTGGAGAAATATAAAAGAAGGATGAGGGAAGTAATCCATGTATAATCATGGCTGATTCTGGTATTGTTCAGCTACTCTATTTTGCAGGACACTTACGTAAACAATAATGCAAATTGTAGTGGGTATTACATAGCAGTGCATTGTATTTTTCCCAAGTAAAAAGGAAAGCGAATGGGTTGGCTCGATTCTGAGTTAAATAATGTTTGCTCCTGGTGTTGTGCTCTGCCAGATGAACTAGTTTCTGATGTAATTGGTTAATTATCAACAGAAGTTCTTTAAAAAGGAAAATAGCAGTGTCACCATATAGATTTCAAAATTACAATAGCCACAATGCACAAAATCTAACTGCAGATTTGCAACATAATAAAAGTAACATCGAGTAATAAGCAAATTACCGGAGCTGGAGATTAGTTGAACCAAATATAACAGACAAAAAGGTGGTTCTTCCCCAATGCTCATACTATCAAGATATACATTATACATTTCCTCCAAGATCAAGATCACAGCACACAGCCTAATTTGTAATGTGAAAAATTACTGCAGGTTATTGAAGTTCTAGTGCAAGCAGAGTCCAATATATGCCAATAACAACTATAGCAAATCAAATAAAGTAAACACAACCAAATTCCTTGCTCTTCTAGTCATGGCATTGTTTGCTATTGATTTGGGGTATGAATTACTTAAACAACCCGAACCCGATACTATACCAGTTAATGGCAAAAGGAATAGCAGAAAGATACCCAATACAAATAAAATGCTATTGATTTCATTATCACCACTTCCTCTCTTAGAAGATGCTGATTTTCTGTCTGAAAATAGTTGAATTTAATTCCTTAATAGATAACATTCAATCCAGCAATGTAAACAGACAAAGTAGCAGTTGACGATCAATTCAAATTGCAGGGTACAAGGAAATACCTTCCATGGTTCCAATAAACCCACTGCAATTTGTATCGTGCAAAACGAGTTTCAATTCTATCCCATTAAGAATGTTTGGATCAGCGTTAACATCATCGATAGCAGCTCGAAGTGCTGGCTTTGTTGCTTCCCCAATAACTGAATTCAAAGTGAAAAGAGCTCCAATATTTATAACTTTTGGCTTCAAAGATGATGATGATGATGATGAAGAAGAAGAATTAGAGGAAGCTGATACATTTCCGGTACTGCATACAACTCCCAGAGGAACCCACATGAATAACAAGATCAAAGTTTTTGTCATGAATCTTGATATCAACAAGACATCCTCCATGTCCTCCAAAAACAAAAACCTAGTCAGTGAAACCAGACCAAATATTTACTGCCTTCAAATTATCATAAATTCAAGATGCCAAGCACAACCTGCCAACAAAGTTAAGCAAAAACATGAACAGCAGGAATCAAGAAGAAATTCATGCAATTCTGAGGATGAAACCCACATGGGGTTTTCCAAAAATTGCCACAAAAAAAGATGGGTGAAAACTGAAAAGAGCAGTAGAACAGCAGTACAATTTTTTCTAGACTCCAAAATGACAAACCAAAAGGAAAAAAAA
This sequence comes from Adansonia rubrostipa, assembly GCA_038381775.1. Lineage (NCBI taxonomy): Eukaryota > Viridiplantae > Streptophyta > Magnoliopsida > Malvales > Malvaceae > Adansonia > Adansonia rubrostipa. The sequence continues at coordinate 476,181 of JBBYHM010000012.1, forward strand.
CATTCGACAGAAATGATCTAAAAGACTCGAGCTTTCTTTAACACTTACAGAGTGCAAACCCCACATCCCATGGTAGTTTGAGAGCCAACAAAAAATTTAACAAACCCAAAGCCTATTCAAAAGAGGAAAACTTGGGTTTAACTAAATTTTATATTGGCTTCGTTATGGAAGATGAAAAGGAAACAGTAGTAGAATTTAATAATGTAAAAATGTTCAAACTCTCAGCGAAAGCCACCACATTCAAAGCCAATAAGCAAAGAAAAAAAAAAAAATATATATATATATATATATATATATAATAGCTGGTTGCATCACCTTGACGAAAGTGATCTTTTAAAGGGCTTCAAAAAAGAGATGAGGTAAAGGATTTAAACGGCTAAAGTTATTCAATGGAGTTCTGAGTTCAAGAACTAACTTGACCATTCACATATACTCAAAGCTTCACAACAGTCATCCATGGCTTAAGCAAAGAATGATTCTCTGCCTCCTTTTTATTAGTAATGTGATGTCTGTTTCCCTGGCTGGCCGCCTTCCTTTTTTTTCTTTTATTAGTTTAGTAGCTTTCACTTTTCAGCACATGATTAAAAAAATATTTATTTATAATTACATTTAAAATATAATTTAACTTATTTTTAAACTTTTAAATATAATTAATTATAAATTATAAAAAAAATCCACTAAATATATAAAATTTACCCATGATTTAGGATAAGGGAACTCAGAACACATAGGCTCAATTGTATGCCTCATCTGAAGTCAATTATTTTTATGCTTACAAGTGTATGGTCCCATCGACAAGCTCAGTTCCAGACTTAGTAACATCCTCAATCATGTTTTATATAATTGTAAATATTAAAATACTTTCTTAAAATTAACTTTGGTTCATGGTTAGTATTATTTGTTGAAAAATTAAAAAGATATAGCATACCTTAAACAATTAAAGAAAAAAAATACACATGTCAATCATAAACTTCACTTTCAATAGGAATTTGATGGACCCTTCATTGTGTAGTTTTTATATATATATATAAGTCTTATGATTCAACAAACCTTACTTTAAATATAAGTTTAGGTCTGAATAATAATAATAATAATAATGGGAAGTACAATGATGACCTAGAAATTAAGAAAATGCTTTGTACGGTAATGTTAAATTGGTAATGGTAATCTCACTAATTGATGCCTAAATTTCAACGCTAGTGTCAACCCTTTGTAATACTCCTTGTAATATAGATTAAAAATTTGCTAATTAATAACTTGTTATATCTTAAAACTTTTAAATTCAATCTTATAATTATGTTGAATTTATAATACTATATATATAAAGTAATTGTATATAATATTTTGACTATGAAATTGCATCGTTATTGGTAATGATCCAATTTAATATAAATATTACTTAGGTTTTTTTTTTCAATGCAGTTTTATTATATTCTCGCATTATGTCTAGATCCTTTCTTTTTTTTATTTTATCGAACATGTTAGTCTTTTGTTCAAGTACATGCAACTAGTAAGCTATAGAGGGGAAAAAGAAGGAGTTAATTCTTGCTTTATAATCCAAATTTTACGTTAATAAAAGTAAATAATAATTTATCAACATTTAAATTCATAAGGAAAATATAAGTTAAAAAAATTAAAATTTAATTAAAGAATTCCTGTGTTAATAAGAAAAAAATTAATCAACATTTTAATTTAGTAACGAAAATTATAAAATCATTAATTGAGAATGAAATAATTAATTTAATTAATACCTAATCATATATATATATATTGTTTACTCTTTACGAAGTACCACTTTTATATAATATATATTGATATATATATATATATATTGATTTCTTTAATAGTCTTAGCCTTTTGTTTTATTATTATTATTATTATTATTTGTTGTTGGAAAGTTTTTTAGTTGAATTCTTTATTTTGTAGAAAGTAAATGAGAATGAGATAGAATATGGGGTAACATCACTGGTTCACATCAGCCAACCAATATGGAATGCCCTGTTTTGCTGGGTGCAACTAAATCTCATCAAATTAGATTCTTACTTAATCCCAAAAAAAAAAAAAAATCTAATTAGATTATTGACGGATATTGCTTTACAAATAATCTTCTTTTCCTTTTCCCTTTTGAGCGATGGAAAATAGAAATAATTAATGGGTTTTAAAATAATATAAAATAAAATAGTCTTATTCATATTATTTGGATTATCACATTTTATTATAAAAAATAATTATTCCGTTAATAAATTAAATAACTTAAAAAATAATTATTACATTTAATTTCATCAGTAAATTAAAAATTATTACATGTATTATTTTTATTTACTTTTAATATATCATAAAAAAACATATTTTTTTAATTCTATTGATAAAATTTAAAAATTTAATAATAACATATTAAATAATTTCTAGTAATAAAATAAAAATTTAAATAATTTTGTTTTTATATTTATGCCCTGAATTAAAAATTCAAGGCTCCAGCCAATTGATTTCATCCTGCTTGAGGTCAAACCGGGCACTTAGTCATTACCTTATTTTTAACGTTTTAAAATGAAAAAATAATTGAAGCGATTTTTGATGGAAAACATGGTGGGTCCAAAACTGTTAAGTGGTATGAAACATGTGGTATGAAATTGTTCTTTGGGTTTTAGCACTTTGCATAAGTTTAAAAAAATGATTTGACTGACTAAAATAATAATATTTTATATTCCTATTATTATTTCTGCAAAGGGAGAAAAAGGAAAAGTTGGGTTCTTTACTTGTGAAATACGTACCCACATTTAATTTGATCGTCACTGTTTCATTTATCACAAGGGAATTTTGATTTGACGTTGTGGGAAATCTCATCAGAATCAGATACATCCAACAAAAGGCGAAACCAACCAATCATTATCCTCGCTGGACCAATCAGCTAACCGCCCCTACTAACCCCCACCACCCGCCTTTAAAAATCAGAAGTACATCGCTTTAGAAATCGGTTAATTTATATCTTAAAAATTTTAACCTGTTGTGTTTAATAAATTTATTATTTATTAATATTTTATATTATATTTATATTTATATGATTTAAAAAATAAAATAAAATATAGTGTAATGTAATATGCATGCATAAATTATTAAGCTAGTTTAGGTGTAGGTCTAAGTTTGAATTCTTCAAAAAGCAAAAGAAATCAAAGTAAATGGTTTGACTCTTCTTTACTACTTCTTAATACATCATTAACAAATAATAATGATAGATTATTAAAAAAATAATAAACTGACTCATAATCGTAAACTAGGATTCTATTTTTAGTGATTAGTGAGATTCGAAGTCAATTATCAATTTGGAACAAATTTATGAAACGAAAAATTCTAATAAAAATGACATTAGACATCAAATTAAAACATATTTTTTTCCCTCGGCAAGCGACAGTTTTACGATTGCATGTACCTTACAAATTATATATATATATGCTTAATTTTTTTAACTATAAGCAAACTTATAAGCTTACCAGTTGTCTATTTAAGTTATAGTTTAAAATATTAATAAAATAATATAATTTATTAGATAATAGATAAGGATTTTTAAATGTATAGGGCTGGCCCAATCCAAATGATAATTACTAGTTTACAACACATATATAACAATTTATTTAAATAATATCTATTTGTTTTTTACATAAGTATTGTTTTTATTTGATTTTTTATGGTCAATTTTTTAAAATATTTTTTTAATTTATTATCAATTAAAAAATAAAAAATTGTAAAGACAAATGAATAATCAAGACAAATGTAATTTGAAAAAAATAAACTTTAAAAGTATATTAATATAATTTAGTATTTAATAGTTAGAAAAAAAATCATTAAAACCCCTTGAGATTTAATTTACGAAAAATATATTTACTTGGCATTAGAATTTAGATTGAGAAATATCTTTTGTCAATTCTGAAATTGTAATGGTGGCCGAGAAATTGTTATAAAAATGTTATAAAAAAAGGTATATTTTAATAACACATCACACGATTTTTGACAATGTTACGATCATATTTGTTGTGATATACATAAATTCTAAGTTCTAATAATTCGGTCTTCAGAAAAGCATTTACTTTTCCAAAAACAAAAATGCATAGCGCATTATGCATGTGCAAGAAGCACGTTTAATTATAGTTTTCTCAAGCGTTTATACGTTTAAATTCATACGAGAATTGATTTCATTTTTTTGTCTGTTTAGGTCAACAAATTTAATATTTCTATCAAACCAAATTCACAGTGTTTTAATATATCCAATATTTAATTTAAATTTTTAATTTAATTAAAAATAAAATATATAATAATTCATAATTAAATTTAATTTTTAAAAATTTGAAGGGTCAAAATTTGGTTTTATCTCTAAATTTTATATATAAATTTGCGAGGGGTCAATTATAAATAAATTTTATGTACTTACCATCCTACTTTACCCGAACCTAATTACCAAATATTTTAATCCTGCTTAAACGGATTAAATAGTGTCCGATTTATAACTTACCATTTTATCATCTTAATTATCTAATTAAAAAAAAACTTATGGCTTGCGGCTCAAAATTCAATAAAAGTAGGCAGTCAAAACCAAAATATACGATGCAAGAATAATGGATTTATTGCTCTAAGTCAAAGATCAAAGCTATATGTTTCACGAGGGACACATTTTTTCCTACTTCTCCCACAACTTAGGGTAATACATATATATATATATATAAAAGATATTTTATTTTTTTCATTCTTAAATTGTAAATTTTCAATACTTTAAAAAAATTATAATTTATATATTGTTTAAAAATACGATGATTCAATTAATTATCTTCTTACATATTATATCGAATCAAATAGGTTTTATATTTTTTATTAAATCAGGTTTGATTAATTTGCTTAATTCAATTTTTTCAACAATATTTTATAATATAACCTATTAAAGTAATGTTTTTCCATGTACTATTAATTAATTTTTATATTGAAGGCTTAAAATTAATAATTAAAAATCAAAAAATTTTTATCCCTTCACCTTGTTATTCATCCAATGATAGTCATTTAAAAGCGATAGTGTGTTCCCACTCCTCTTTATTTATGTTAGGTGACATTAATGGCTGATAACATAACTACAAAATTTATGAATACTACATGGGCTGGATTCTACTTGTATCCGCACTCGAATATTTGGTTTAATTGTTAGAGTTTAATTTTTTTAATTTATTTTTTGAATATTAAAAGTTTGATAAAAAAATAGTTCAACCATCTTCTATCATACGCACGAGTTAATAAATTGGGTTTGTTTTCGATAAATCAGTAAAAATTTAAATAATTTTTTTTAAAACGAATTTGATGATTCAAATATTAATTTTCGCAATGAGAAAAGTCAGTAATTAATTTTTTTGATTTATCAAATAAAGCTTAATTTATATTTTTTTCTATAATATGCATTTTTGAAATTGATTCAATCATACATCTATCTGTATTTTTGTTTAAAATAAATTGAATTTAAAAATTTGTCTTCTCCACTATTAAGAAACATACAAAACAAGAAAATGTTGGGCTTTTTTATATATTTCTTTTAGAGAAACACACTTTTATGAAAAAATTCATTTCTTAAAAAAAAATATAAATTATTAATGTGTTAAATGATAAAGATCGAATTTTGAATTTATTAAAATTTATCTCTTGAAAAAAATAAACTATTTAAATTAAATTCGAATTATAATATCATTTTAAGTTATTATTGAGAGAGATATTTGGCATATACATACAAGTTGAGAAAATGATGTAGCATATGCCAAATCCCAGTTGTTGCGGCATATGCCACTGCCCAAAGATAATAAAAGCATTGCCTTTTACCTATTTGCCATTATTTCAGCTTAAAAGTCCATGGGGCTCTCTGTCTGTCTTTTCATCTTTTCTTCATGGAATACGATTCTTTATTATTATATATATATATATATATATATATTTTGCTTTAACACTTTGGAAAAATGAATCAATCTTCCTAACTAAAAATCTTATTTTCAATCAAAGAAACAGTGGAAAAAAATCTGAAATCAACATCATATGCATTAACAACTTTGAACAGTATTTCTGTTCATACTCTTGTGTAAAAATGCTTCATAAACATCGTACCAATCTCAAATTAAGTTATCCATAAGTCGGATCATAATCCGAATATTTTAATTTTTTTTGTTTAAATAATTAAATTTATATAAAAATATTATTTTTATTATTAAATAATAGTTTAAACTGTTTTGATTTAAAAAAAAAAAAAAAACTTGTCCAAAGCGAGCTTGACTCTTGGACAAGTCTAAATTCTTGACCGTATGATCATGCTTGCAATGTACTGAACAGCCACTCCAATTCGAAAGCCCCAATCAAGTTTGACATCAAATTTGCAGCTATCAGCACCAATGAAAATTTATATAGAATCTGTTTTGGTGATATCTGGTTCTGAATATTGATTAACAGCTCAATAGAACTTCTAAGAACTTAGTTCAACTAGCATTAGCATATGAGCCATGATTGAATTAAGATCAGTGCAGAATTGATGTCATCTGCATACATAATGGGAATCAAAATCGCGATCATTACAATATTTTTCTATATATATATATATATATATATATATATATATCTGGAAAAGTGATATTTACAAGCATCACAAATCCTAAATATGTTGTATGAGTAGATTCATTTATCGAATAGATCACTAAAAGGCTAATATACCCCTCAAAATCTAAGAAAACAAAATTTTCATGTTGCAGTGCTCGTTGGGGTTTCTGGAACTGGATTTACCTCACACTGCATAAACATTTTCTTGATTGCTTCCTCCTTCTCATCAATGAAGTCAAAAAAGTTATATATGACCTGGGAGCAACGAGCCGTGGTTTGAACCGAGGATGAAGGGGGACAAAGTTTCATTTGCCTTCGCCTGTAGCGGGCATATTGGCGAACCGTTCGTAGAATAAAGACTAGAAGTGCCAGAAGAGTGATGGAACCACATAGAAGATATAAGCCCCAGAAGCTGACTAGGTGGAGTTGGTTAGGCTCGGAGTTTTTTCTCCGCTCTCCGGGACAACCCATCTTACAGAACCACTTATCATGGATTTCCTGAAGCTTTCCGGTTTCGGAAAGTTTCAAGATTGCAGTAGACATGTCAATGGCGAGCCCCGAATCTCTCTGGAAAGCCTGATAAGATGAATTGAAAACATTCTATGAGAAGCTTTTCATACAAGTAACATACCATAGACAATATAAATTGGTTTAAAGGAGTTATTTGCACTTTACAACTATATGTGCATGAATGCATTTTCACGTAGAGGGAAAGTACTTACAAATCCCCATCCACTCTTTGTAAATGGTTGGCCAACAATCCCAAAATCGGTTCGCTTTGACAGAAATAATTCGACATAAGGAAGCTCATCAACAATGGCTGCCACCCCTCCATTATTTGGTCCAAGTCGTAAAGCATTTTCATACTCTTCTGGTGAGTGCAGTTTAACAAGCCTTGACCGATGAATGTTAAGGTTCTCAGTTAGATAACCGTATGCAAATGAACCAACTTGGTAACCAATCGGCCAATTATTAGAAATCAAGCTGTCGATTCCAGTAATGGGAGATGAAAGTTGCTGAACTGTAAGGATTGAAGTCAAGTTTGCTGTATAACTAGATGTTATCACCATCAATAGGAAAAGCCATACCACCATTACCACTCGCCCAAGTGTGCTTACAGTTTCTTCCTCTGCATCGTTAAAATGAATATTGTCATGTTTAAGATCAACATGGATCCTAAAATTTTCGGTAACTTGAGATGACAAAGTGATACGAGAAGAAACAATAAACCCATTTTTTTTCTTTAAAGCAAGGGAAAGCGACAAATTTTTATTTTAAAAGCAAAAAGACCAACCCCAGTAATTGTGGACATCAAAAGTAGCCTAAGGCTAACATCATATCCGCTAATGGTTAATACTTAAACTCAGTGGAAAAAATTTCTCGAATACAATCAGTTAGGGATCCAAAGTTTGCTTACGGTTTGTCTTAAACAGCGTTGAGAAGCTGAACCTGCAATGGTAAACAAATGAATGGTATTAAAGGTAGGCATGCGACAGCTTGTTGAGTGGAAGGAAAAAAAGCGTATCTATTTGAAAAAAGCAGGAAAAGAACAGCAGTTATAACATCACCAAAAAAAAAAAATGACAGAAAATATTAGCTAGAAATTCATTGAAAAATCGCAATGACTCACATAAACATCGTCACAAGTTGCCTCCTAGGAGGACCACGAAAAGCATCATTGACTCGATGCTCAAGAATCCAAATAACAACTGCAATTATTAAAAAACCAGCTGCAGTCATGCACCACATGTCCAACGTAAAAGGTTTTAGAAATACCCAAGCACTAGATTTTGTATTGTGGATTGGAACTACTATGACAAGACCAGTAGTTATATAAGGCTGCGAAAAATCCACAATTTTTGTCCGGTTTTTCACAATTGCAATGTCTCCAACAGCTGCATCAAAAACCTGGTACAATAATTTTACAAAATGATTATGATGCACAAGCTCTACCTATAAATAAACTTACTTCTGCAAAATGCAAGACTTAGATTCGTGTAACATCTAATACATGCAATATATGTAAAAAAAGGATATGTTTACCCCTATCGATTTACGACATATTTTGGTGCAAGGGAATTATGTAAGCTTATATTCAACAGTTGTTAAGAAAGTTTTCTAGCTCTGCTGGTACAACCATCTTCTCCTTTATAATCCTGGTTCAAATTTAAAATTTATGTCAATCCTTACCAACTATAAAAGGCAGAATGTCATACTTACATCATCTGCAACCATTTTTACAAGCTGACCATAATTAGGATTGGACAGGCCATCCCCAAAAAGCTCAAATTTGTAAGGAACATGATACGGGATGAATTTCAGTGCTTCATTGAACACATCAATGCAGTAGCCCATAATTTTATGGCTATCATGTCGTTCTGTAACAAAATCAACGAAACTGGCTCTATGGGGCACTCCAATTCTCAATGGGCGTTCATCATCTGCGACCACCCAGCCACGTGGCCTTTCTGTCTTTCCACCAGGCCAAGTAACCTTGTTAAGCTTCTGCTCTAGCTCAGAATGGTTATTTTCTGTCCCTTGGAGGGTTTCTGGAGGAGAAACTGTGAAACCAAAAGTGCTAGACCAGTAACCAACGGTATGAACGGCCATCTTGTCAATATTAATGACATCATAACCCGAAGTCACAATGTTCTGATCTGAACTAAAATGAACTCGACCAGTTAAACCAGTGAAGTTTGTCTGCAGTATATCCTTGAGCAGTATAGCACCACCGTCGAAAACTTTCAGCTTTTCCAAATGCATTTCAGCTGTTTTTGTATAATTTAACTTAACACTGGGTGAAAACGTGAGATTGTTGCCATCATTTATGAACTTGTCGATTGAGCGGGCAACTGTCCAAACTGTGTCATAAGCACAAAGTCCATAGGTATTCAACTCTGATTTTGCCAATCCTTTCTGCTGCATCTTTCTCCATCGAGACATAAAATCCTTCTTCTGGTTGGACTCTGGAATATGTTGGCGAAGTCCAACTACCCCTTGAAGCATATGGAGAGCGGTTCTATTCATGGGAGTGAATGAATCTACGGTAGCAGAAAGCCAATCCGTTGCAAACCACACATAGTTACTGGTCATCATTTGAAGCTTTTCAGCGATGGCAAAAATTCTTAATTGGGGGTCAGGATTAACATGAACAACATACACACGAGGACCTAGCAATTTAGATTGATTGAGCACAGATATGATGTCACTTTGCGTAAAATGCACTGGCAAAGGCAACTTATATAAAGCTTTTGCCTGTCTCCTGTCAAGTTCATCATTTAGGGCGGATATCCCATTCCTCCCATAATCATCATCCAAATAGATAGCAATAACCTCTTTCCACCCATAATAATCAACTAAAGCAGCCATAGCCATCATTTGGTTGGAATCGCTTTGCACAGTCCGGACAAAGAATGAGAATTGCTTAGCAGAGAGACTTGGATCAGTGGCAGCATAAGAAACAAGCGGAACTTGAAGACCATTGGCAATTGCAGAAATCATATGAGCAATTGAAGATGACTGTGGACCAATAAAAGCCACCACCTCCTTTTCAATTGCTTGATAAGCTGACATAAAAACAAAAGGTTCAATATGTTTTAGAAGAACTTATATTTTTGTTTAAGATTCTTACTAATAAAATTTCAAGGAAATATCATGACTGCAACTACTTTGTCCAGATACGGCAATCATACCATAGTTAAAGCATAAGATCAAGAGATATACAAAGAACACGTAAGGAGTTTTGGCAAAATACTTCGAAACTTCATTATCATGCCGTCAAGTTACAAAATTAATGAAAAGAAATCTGGGGATAAAACAAAGTATAGATTGCAGGTAGGACGATTGTAAATCATAAATAAATGATTAGAGTTGTAAAGGGCTTCAAGTTATCAATTGCCGCCATATAAATTCATGTGAACCTAGAACGGAGAGCTTAAGGAGAAAGATATACGGTAAAACTGAATTAAGTTCATAACTTTTCCCATCATCGAAACTATTCATTAAAATTGTGAAAAAAAAAAAACAATAAGAACCACTAAAACTAACCATGTATTATAACGGAAAAGGTCAAAAAAAAGAAAAAAGGAGAAAAAATGGAACAGAATTGAAGTTACCTTCAATCGAACCCAAGAAGACATTGCACTCTGCATCCGCGGTAATCAAATTAAGGTGAATTCCCTTAAGAATTGTGGGAGTAGCATGGATATCACGGATTGCAGCTTCCATTGCTGGCTTTGCAGCTCTACCAATAACAGAATCAAAAGTGAAAATAGCAGCAACGTTTACAACAGCAGGCTTCTTGCAACTCACTAGACAACTCTGGGACACCCACATCATTAAACACAACAGTGAAACAAACCCAAGATGTCTCATCGTTCAAACGCTATCAAAACCAACGACTCCAAAGAAAATTAGTTTTTTCCCTCTTAATTTAAGGATTCATGGGGTTAAAGATGGTAACAGCATGTCAAGCATGAATTTTTCCAAATACCCAGATTAAAAAATCAATCAGAAAACTTAACCTGCAAAACAAAATTCACACCCAGATAAATTTTTTTTTTTTTTTTTAAAGCTTAGGAGTTAGGACAGGAAGTGCATTAAAGCTACCATACAAACAACTACCAGAGCAGAGAAAATATGGTAGAAAACTTTAGTAAGTAGTACAAAAATTATGCAAGAAGTAGTAACTTGGAATGGACTGAAAAGGAGAAAATTGTGAGTTAAACGTGGAACTTGGAACTTGCGGAAATCATGTTAAAAACAAGCGGTGGAAATGTAAGGGGAAGCGAGTGGACAGTCAAATAAGGGACCCAGCTAGGAAATTTTAGCGTGGCATTCGGTCTTTCTTTAATGGAGCAAAATTGAGTCCAACAGTTTTCTTTCAGCTGTAAAAATAATTGAAAGACAATAATTTGACGGAATGAATTACACATTTTATTTTTAATTTTGTACTGGAAAGAGCTAGATTAGGTGGCTCCTTTTACTACTACTACTTGCATTGCATGCAGAGCTATACTATTTATTTATTTTTTACTACGAGTCTCCTTTACACGTCAACAGCGGTGCGTGATTCACACTCTTGGAATCATGGAAATCTAATACTAATCCATTGTTGTTAAAAAATAGGAAAAAGAAAAAGTAAAAGAGTTCATCGGATCGATCCGATCAGAATTTAATTTTTTTTTAATTTTTTTTATTTTAATCTATTCAAATATTGTTAATATATTCATTTTATTATTTAAAAATATAAAATATTTTAAAAATTTACTTTAATGATAATTGATAATATTAATATATTTTTAAATTAAATTTAAATAAAAAATATTTTTTAATTAATTAATTAGTAATTTAGATCAAATAGACGAACCAAAAATTAAAAATTATCATGTGCAGGGTCAGCCCTCTAACAAGTCCACTAAGAAGGGTTATTTACATAATTTTTCTTCAAACCCAAACTATAAATTAAAAAAGAAAAATAGATTTGAAGACTAAGTTTTTTAAATAAGAATTTTATTACTAATGGTTTTTGAGCAATTAATATCATTATATATACTTGTTTATAAAAAATTCAAATAAAATAACATATATATATTATAAAAGTCTATTTAGCAATTGGCGACTTTAATTGGAAAAGTCTACGCCGTGTAAAGTGGCTTTATTTTTATTTTTATTTTTATTTTTATTTTCTTATTGGCTGACATTCCTTTTCAGTATATAAAAGAAAAAAAAAAGATGAAATTAAAGATGTGGTTTGGTTTGCTTTTGAATTTTTTATGCTTTAATAATAAAGGTTGAGGTTTTATCGATTTTTCTTTGGTTTCCAATTCGATTTAATTTCTCCTTAGTATCCGATTCGATCCAAAACTGAAGAGCCAACTGTTTGTTCAATTTTTTTCTTTACTTTTTAAGAAGGCTTTCTTTAATAATTTACATATTTATATCATATTTATATATTTTATTATATTATAATTATATTTAAAATATTTTTATATTTATATATAAAATTTAATTTATTAATAATTTATATTATATATATTTTAAAATATTTATATATTATATCATATTTATATTATTTTTATATAATATTTGAATTATTTTATTTATTATATTTGTATCACGTATTAAATATTAACTATAGGCTTTTTCTCACCCCAAAAAATGCTAGATCATATACTGTTCGTCAGTGGATAAATTTAGCCCATTTTTTACCTCTAATTGGGCCTAGCTAGCCCTAAGTCTTTAAGAGGGAAAAGAAAAAAAAAATTACAGGCAGGGTACCATGGGAATTGATTCTTGTACAAAGGGTAATAGTGACATTATGCTAAAATCGGCTGACATAGTCGTTAACAGTCGAAACAATAAACGGTAACAAATGACAATCGTTTTGGATAGGCCCCTGCAATTTCTTCGCTTTCGCTAAGAAGGCCCCGAAGCTGATGCTAAGAAAACTCTCTAAGATATGGCTTCTTCAATTATGTCTTTCCAAACCAGGTTAGTTCCAGTCCAGTTCTTTTATTTCTTATGCACTCGACCTGCAATATGTCTTTTATATTATATGTTCTGCTTCTTAATGGTTCCTTTTGGGTATTTAGGGTCAAATATTGTTGACTGTTGGAAGATGGGTTTCCTTAGTTTTTCAATTTTTTTAGCTGAGTAGCCTTGTTTTAATATTGTTTGTTCTCGAATTTAAGAATATATTTTCACTTTCAAATTCTTAATGGAACGATGTCTTGATCTTTTTCTCTCCATTTTTAGAGTGGAATGCTACTATGTTGTGCAGCTATGTTTTTCTAGAATATGTATAGGCCAATGGTGGGATTTCTTTTTTAATGCAAAGGGGAAAACTTTTGTTGTGCATTCATATTAAAAAGCTAGTCAATTATCGAAATATTGCATAATTTAGTCTCCTGAATATCCCAACCTTGTTAATGCTTCTTACCTTTTAGTTTGTTCCAAACTGGTTTTCTTATATTAAGATAATCCGAGTTAATGGGCTGATTTCTGCTTATTGTCTTCCTTTTAGTTATAGAATTGAAATTACAATATGAATACATAGCACAAAAAAGGATTGTTATTTTTGTAATTTGATGCCATTACTTTCTTCTGGTGTTTCAGCAATTTGAGGTCTGCATTTTTGGGAGAGAAAAATGGGATCTGTGTTTCAAGCATTCCTATAACTCGCGTTTGTTTAGTAAGGAAGGCTGTAGAGTGTAAGGAGTCGAGAATCGGTAAGCAGCCGATACAAGTTCCATCCAATGTGGCAATTACTTTGGAGGGTCAGGACTTAAAAGTAAAGGGTCCTTTGGGAGAACTTGCATTGACTTATCCACGAGAATTAAAGGTTGATCGGGAGGAATCTGGAACCTTTAGGCTCAGAAAGGCAGTGGAGACTAGGAGAGCCAACCAAATGCATGGGCTTTTCAGGTAATTGTTCCTACCTGTTTGTTTTTCGTGCTTTTATCTACAAGTTGCTTTCTTCATTTGTTTTTGATATGTTTTTTCTGTGTCTATCTTGATAATTACATATTCGTTGTTTAGTTCTTCATAGTTTTTCTCTAAAAGCCTTTATATGGACTTTACATAGGGACTATAATGATACTGGGGATCAAGATCAAGTTTACAAATTTACCATTGCCAAGAATCAGTAATTTATGATCAATAAGTTGATATTATCTTCACATGAAAATGGCATTGGTCCTGCATTTTCTTATCTTAACCGTCAAAGGTTAGGAACAAATGTCTGGAATGCATTTTGATTTCAGATCCTATAATCTGTTTGTTATCATTTAACAGCACTAACTAGAAAAAAGTTAACCAGTGATTCATCCCTATCCACCAACCATGGTCATTAGGCACTACCTCTGTGATTTTATTACCTCAGCTAACCCTCTTGCTCATTAGGCCTCTACCTCTTATTCGTATTATCACTTCCCATTTTTTATTTCTTTGAACTCCATAGTGAAAATTTTAATCAGATCAGTTACGTAGAAGGAATTAATTTGATATGTTTTCCTCAAGCACCATGGGTGCTATTCTGGATTTATTTCTAGTTTTAGACTTAGGTGTAAGTAGTGGATACAGGTATGTGCCCAACACGGATATAATCAATTTTTTTTTTTTAAGTTTTTCCATATATTTGGAGGGTCCATGGAGCATCATATCTCCATACCCCTGTCTTGTATATGCACTAGCAATAGATATTTCAAGAAAAATGAAAGAGTTAGAGCAACATAGTCGTATGTTGATCATACCTGCTGGCGGAAACACATCCAATTGCTGTATCCAACAGAGTGACTTACAACATATGCGAAATTTAGTAATTTATTTGAAATGGATAAATTTACTTTGTTAGATGCTGTTTTTCACATAGGAAATGATTTTGCATTAGGATACAGAGGAGGAAAATTTCGTAGCAGTAGCTGCTGCAATATATCTGCACTAAGTGTTTAAAATGATTTGGATCATATACATGGCTGCATACCAGGGTCCCATCTGATATTCATGACACCCTCTGTAAAATGATTCTTGTGAAGATAGAAATTTAGTGTTTTAAAAGTTAAAAAAAAAAAAAAAGGGACTTTAAAATTTGTCTGCTTTGATGGGGAGCTTTTTTCGGATTTTGTGTATGAGACTGCTTGAATCTACCGTAATTTCTTCTTGAATCCTCGCCCAATTCCAATCACCTAAGCAGACTCCATATGGTGTAATTTTTATTTTTATTTTTTTTGCAATTATCCATGATTTTAACTCATATGTCTCTCTCCATCTTCAAGTTTTTGTATCAACATATGATGGAAGTTAGACTCGGAAAGTATATTATCTAATGACACTTAAATTGTGACTATACCTGAATGAAATTGCTAGGACCCTTACTAACAACATGGTGGTGGGAGTATCAAAGGGTTTTGAAAAGAGACTTCAACTAGTTGGCGTCGGATATCGTGCAATGTTAGAAGGAAAAGACTTAGTTTTGAGTCTTGGCTTTTCCCATCCGGTCAGGATGGCAATCCCCGAAGGCATTCAAGTAAAGGTGGAAGAGAACACAAGGATCATCGTGAGCGGATATGACAAAAGCGCCATTGGTCAATTTGCTGCTTCTGTTAGAAAATGGAGACCTCCAGAACCATATAAAGGAAAGGGTGTGAAATACGCCGATGAGGTTATCAGAAGAAAAGAGGGCAAAGCAGGGAAGAAGAAGTAAAATGGTGATTCATCTTTTTTCTCACATGTCCTCTCATTTTGTGCTTGTCTAGGAAATGTGCGATGAAACATACTCATATCGCTTCTAAACCGATCTCACAGTTAATGGAGAGTTGATTCTTTTCCCTGTTATACATTATTTTGCACCATTTGGACAGAAGGAATCCCTTTTGTTGCAAGATTTCTTCATCTGCTATCTGGACTCCATTTTTTCAAAATACTCGTGTTTGACACTTGTTTCCGTTATATACAAATATATATATATATATATATTTGGATATGAATACGGAGATATGATCCTCTAAATACAAGAAAAAAACTTTAAAAAAAATTGATTGTACTGAAATCCGATACTCACTCCGAATCCAGGTAATATGGATTTTTTTTCTTCATTAGACATAGGATTTATGAGCCATTTTCTTGAAAGTAATTTTCTGCGACAGTACTTATCTATCAAAAATGGCAGGCACCTTTAATCAACTGCATAAATGACTATACCTCATGCAGACAGTGTTCTTATTTGTTAACATGATCTACTTGATAACCGATCGTATCAAATCATGTTTCGGCATTGTGAATCAAAGCCTCTACTTTGTGAAAAAATACTCAATTAAGCAAAGTCCAATTCTCATCCTGGGATCACATTTTCCTTTGATGGAGATTGAAAATTTCTTTGATGAAGCCATGGGAGCTGCACTATCAGATTGTCCTGGTTCGATCAAACTCTTCTACTTCAAAATAGGCTCCTTTTTTATCCTCCCATTTATCCAATCTTTTTCTAGCTTCTTCGACCTGCCATCGAAAAGAAAAAAAAAAAGGGAAAACTTATTTCAGAGGGAAAGAAGACTGTCATTAATTGAATAAGCAGTAAATTATGTTTGTTTTGATGGAAAATATTAAAAGGGTTACCTCCTTTTTCCAATCTGTTCGAACTGTAACCCAAATCAAGATGAGGGTTTGCATGGCTGTGCCACCTATCATACCTGTCCATATACCCTGAAACCAAATAGGCTATAAATGTTAACCAGCGATTATTAACACGGACTAAAGTGATACTTATAAACATTTGTTGACCAGACTAGTGAAAAAAAAAAAATTAAAAGAGGAAAGTAAATATGTACCTTGGCACCCAGATTAAAGTAAAAGCCAAGAAGAGAACCCAAGGGAATACCAGCCACGTAATAACAACCAACATTGACATATGCAACAAATGCTTGCCATCCACAGCCGACAGCCACACCTTCATGCATTTATTACCAGAGAAAATGCATTATAAAACCCCAAAAAAATATTATTAAAAAAATGTTGGAATTGAATCGAATTGGAAATGGTAATCATGGTGATAGGAAATGAATTTATTACCAGACAAAACAGGCTGAATTCCGTTGAGGATAAGGGTCACTGCAAGAAGAGGACAAAGATCTGCAACAGCCTCAGCCACCGCTTCACCTTCAGTGAAGGCGTAGCTAATAACGTGACGCAGTGCCAGTATTATTATCGCCAATACCACAGCGATTATGAATGAAAATACCGTCACTATTACCACTGAAAAGCCCGCTGATTTTGGATGCCCTGCTCCCAGCTCGTTACCAACTCTTACACTGCTCCATTTTTCATTTTCTTTTTCATTTATCAATTATATACTTATAAATCAATTATCTCTACGTACAAATCATGGCTTTTCCAGTGAATTATTATTTGATTTTAGTGATTTTAAAGGAAATAAATAAATAAATTAGTAAAAGTTATAATGAAATTTAAAAAAAAAATGTTAATGGACTAACCTTGCTGCTGCATTGAAACCAACTGAAATCATGAAGACCCATCCAGATATCGTCATGCTGAAAAATAGAAGTAGAAACAACACGTTCTTCATTTTAAACTATTCTTGTCTTATCGCATTATTGTTAATAGCAAAACAAAGTACCAACATTTATAGATGTATGGCCCAAGCTACCCTTGATAGAAAGAAAATTGCCGATTGAACACTTACGACGTCAAAGTTAAAGATTTTTTTCTTACATGATTAATTAATGTAGATGATTATGAATAGTTTAAAATATCAAAATATGTATATATATACATAAATAACTAATTTTATATTTGATAATCAAAGTTAAATTTTAATCATTAAAATTAAAAATTTAATATTTCATCACCAATGACATAATTATTGATAAGGCAATAATTTTAAAAATATTAATAGATGTTTAATGGTATTAATTAAAATTTATTTTAGAATATATATTTAATTAAAGTTTTTCTCTTAAATTTAAATTTGA
>JBBYHM010000012.1:516212-547629 GCA_038381775.1 Adansonia rubrostipa
ATTAAAATTAAAATTAAAATTAAAATTCTTTTTTTAATTTAATAAATAATATTTTAAATTGAAGCGAATCAATTTAAATTAAAAAAATATTATTCCAGATTCAAACTAATCCAAATTAAATATCCAATCTTTCTACGAGTTTAGTATACCACATCCTTAGTTTTCTCAATCATAACCTAGTAATATTCAATCTTAGTGTAAGAAAACCAACATTAAAACGCATGTCATTCGTTTTTTTAAAAAATTTACATATTCAAATAAAAATTATAATTATAGTTAAATATCTCAACATCTATAACAAAACAAAAGTTACATTTGGTGTAAGAACTCATTTAAACATTATAAAAAATGTGAAAAAACCAACCGATAAATAAAAAATTCAACATGATATCTCTACGCAATCGATGACACTAAAAGCATGAAACATCAAAAGGTTCAAGAACTTCATCTACTTATTTGTGCCAAC
This sequence comes from Adansonia rubrostipa, assembly GCA_038381775.1. NCBI lineage: Eukaryota > Viridiplantae > Streptophyta > Magnoliopsida > Malvales > Malvaceae > Adansonia > Adansonia rubrostipa. The sequence goes on from JBBYHM010000012.1 coordinate 516,679, forward strand.
GGATTAAATCGTGACTTAAAGTTTTTTAGATTTTTTATTTAAGTTTGAAATTGAACTTGTCTCGGAAACAAGAATTATTATTCAAATATTAATAAAAAAATTTTATATTATTATTTATATATTTATTTAATTAAATTTAAATAATTTTTTTTTATTATTAAAAAATAATTTAGATCAAAGCGAGCCGGTTCAAATTAAAAAAAATCTATATCCAAGAGTCAATATAGAGCAGATCAGGTCTATTGGTTGGACAAGTAACCTCTATGAGCATGTGTATATGTATATGTATCACATGGATATCACCCTAGTCAAATGGAAATCATGCATGCATGTTAGGATTGGAGTTAGCTTTGGATAGTGTCTACGATTACAATAAAAAGGCAGAAAAGAAAAGCAAAGAAAGAAAAGTCATAATATAGGCCACATCCGCATGCACAACACGAGAATAAAAAGGCTCCAAATTTTCCTGAGAAACAAACAGAGAGTAGAGGTGACCTAACCCCCATGTGGAAGATACCCTTAATCTAACTGTATTAACGAGTTGGCACTTTGCCCTTTTCATTTACTACAAAATTTCAACGACCCTTTCTAAGTTATTATCAATTGTATATAATACTAAACTGCAAAAACAAGTTTTCAAATTGGTGCCCTAAGCTTGAGGGACATCTCATATTCACTGAACCCACCTCCATCATCCTTCTTGCTATTGCGTGTTCTAGGCAAAATTTGACTAATCTTAACTAATTGTATCTCAAATTTATTAATTAAAACTTCAAAGCAAATTTGATATGATTTTCTCGGCAGCTAGTTAGGTTGATTGGAAAATCATATCAAATTAAGCTCTTTGGTTCTGACTATTTTCTTTTTTTTTTTTAATTTTTTTCTCGAAATAAAGGCTTATCATTATGATAATAATATAAGACACAAAAACATGAGGTATGGTACAGTTTATTATTGGACATTTTGTTGCAACTAGATGGGTATAAAATTAATATCTAATGTTTAAATATTATATAATGAGGATTTTCCATATCAATTGCTCATATAAATTCTATTTTGAAACCAACAACCATGTGAAAACATATGATATACAATACAAGAAAAGTTTTTATCTAGACGAGTAGAGTCAAGCTGAAGCAAATTTGAGGAGCGGATGCGGATGCAGTAAAATTGATAAGGGCAATTAAAGGCCCATAAACCGACTCTATAATCATACAATAATTTTGGAGGATTTTGAAAGGCTCCAATTCTAACCTGCCACCTGTCTAATTTATAATGCAAAATTGGGTCACTTAGCGCTGTAAAAGTAGATGGTTGAGTCTACCCGAAACTTTATTTCATTATTTATAAAATTAAATAAAAAATATTTTTATTATTAAATAATAATTTAAAGTAAATTAAGTTATATCGAATTTATAAATATGTTATTTAAAATTCGAATTTGACTTAACCCTTTGAATAAGTTAATTAAAGTATCAAAGACTGAGAGTTATTTTTGTTATCCAAGAACAACAAACTATTTCCAATCTCAGAATTTTGTTTAATAAAATAATAAATTTATTAAATTTAAAATTTTGATATTAATATTTAATAAATTGAGTAAAAGAACTCCTTTTGTTGGGTACATGTACATGATAAATACTTTGTGTTTAAGGTTACATAGACGGCCAATACTTTATCTATTAAAACTCTTATTTCATATTTTAATTAATTAATAAACCAAAAAGTTACCTAAATAATCATAAATTGAAAAGATTTTGGAATTTTGCAAAATGAATCTAACCTTCTCTCCCCCCTTTCACGTACCCCGGCGTGAAAACCGCATTTTCATGTGCTCCTACCTTCCATTTTTTTTTCTCTATATTTATGTTTCACGCTGCTGTCTTAATTACTATCTCATTCTTATTTCTGCCTATCTGAATTTTCTTGTTTTACAACTGAAAAATGGGGAATTGTTTGACAAGTAACAAAGTTGTGGCACAAAACGACCAGGACGAGGAGCCACAAGGTGGCAGCTGCCAAGCACAAGTCATTAAAGAGACAGGAGAAGTTATTACAGCTTCTAACTTGGACGGATCTTCCGAGGTTGCTGATGGGGTACTTACGATTAAGACGAAGAAGAACAAAGTGGTGAGATTCAAATTAAACGAAGAAAACAACGTCGATAGCGGAAAACAAGGCGAGTCCGAAAATGGGGTTGTGAGGAGGATAAGACTTGTGGTGACTCAGGAAGAGTTGAAGCAAATTTTGAGTTCCACGAAAGATTTAAAGAACTCTTCAATGGAGCACTTGGTAAGAGTTATGAAATTGAGAGGTACCTGTACCTGGGTTTGTGATGATGGTGGTTTTCATGGAGCTTGGAGACCGGTATTGGAGAGTATTCCAGAGGAACATTAACAAAACTAATCAGTAACTTACTAGTTTTTTTTTTTTTTTCTTTTTTGTCAAGATTACCTGATCTCTGTTCGCATGAAGAACATTTGACTGTACTTTTATTGTTTTCAATGTCGTTTGCTCTTGTTTTTAGTCAATGATCAGGTTCGGACCAGGTTTTTATGTGGATCCTTGGTTGAATTTAATGAAAATCTGTCGATCATATATGCATAGAGTTGATACCAATCATAAATTACTTCATTTCAGTACGATACATATTTTAAAATAAGTATAAATATGATTATTAAAATATATAAAATTTTTTTAAAAAATTAAATATATTTATGACGATATTCGTTTGATATAAATAAAAAAATTTCGCAAGTATGTATTTATATCGTTTTTAACAGGATACTCCAACTATTAAAACGTGAAATTTCGTTCCAAAGATTTTAATTTCAATGAAAATGGGAGGTTAAAGATGACGAAATGGGAGGAAAATTTATTAATTAATTTTATAAATGTTTACTAGTAGCACCTTTTTTTAATTGGCAGCTTTTGATACCCAAAATTGCTTTACTCTTGAATTTTTTAAAGTTTCATGCTTTTTAGTTGAAAATTTTATATATAAATAGTTTGGAGTATATGATTAATAAAGCAATTAGTTTTAAGTAAAACATGAAGAAATTATTGTAATTAGTTGAACATGCATGGAGGAGCAATGGTTAGTTCTTCAAGCACATGGTTGCAATTTGCAAGACCATATATATATATATATATATATATATATATATATATATATATGTTTGTTTAGTTGGAACATCAAAATTAAGGAACTAATTACACTTATTTAAGCTTGTTAAATTAACATTTATCAATTGTTTATAGTCTTTTATTTTAAATTTTTTTGTATATTTTAAAAATTATATTTTATAATTATAAATTTTAATATATGTCGAACATAAAAAAATACGATTATCAAGAAAAAGTCTAAATAACATAAATTGAGATCATGATCATTGGAAAAATATTATAATATTCTAATCCTTGTATTAATTAGCTTGAATAATGCTTACCCTTTTTGTATTTGGTTTTCAGAAACGGCCATAATTTCCACGCCTAATTAAAATTGCGTGTGTGATATCATTTTGGGTGATGAATTCAAATGCGTTGAAACATGGCGACAAATGGCACCGACACACCTTCAAACCGTGAGTTTCGAGCCCATCGCTGGGAAGGTAGCCGTTTAGTTAAGGTAACCGCTCTTTCAGTTTTTCATTTTTTCTTTTTTTTTTTTTTAATGCTTCAAAAGTTAGTTTTATTGCCTTTCTTTCCCTCATGTTTGCATTCTCTCGTTTAGAAAAGATCAAACCAAGTTGAAAAGAATTTAGTAGGAATGTTTGGGAATCTGGGGATTTGTCTGAAGGAAAACTTGCATAAAATCAGAACAATTCTTGAAGAACAATGGTTCCAACGTGGCTGCCATGGAAAAAATGCTGCAAAGGGAACTAGAACTTACCAAGTTTGGCCAGGGAACAATGTATCCTTATTCTCTTTTATTATACCAAAATACCCAATTATTTTTTTTTAATATTGTTCTTACTTGTTTGCTAATTAATGCAGGTATTTTTCTTCCATGGTCGACTTGTATGCGGTCCAGATCCAAGAGGGTTGCTCCTGACATCGGTTTCGATCCTGATTTCAAGCTGGATTTTCACAATTTACATTGGAAATGATTTACAAAATACTAACCCCACTCTTATTGTCAGTATATGTTTGATTCTAACTCTAATGGTCAGTACTGCATAATTTAAACTTATTATAACAGTTACAAAAATGGAAAAAAAAGAAAGTTCCCCTGATAATCATTTCACTGCAGGTTATTGTTAACTTGATTCTGGTTACTGCAATTGACCCTGGAATCATTCCCAGAAGTACTGAACAATCATCTGTTGAAGATATTGGTAGCAGTAGTGGGAGCAGGAGGAAGGTGGTAACTGTTAATGGGGTGAAGCTGAAACTAAAATATTGTCGGATTTGTAAGATTTTTAGGCCACCAAGGAGTTGCCATTGCGCCATCTGTGACAATTGTGTTGAAAATTTTGATCATCACTGTCCATGGATTGGGCAGTGTATTGCACTGGTAATGGTCGATACAATCAATATTGCTTCAAATACATTTCAAATAGAGCCCTTGTAGACAGCAAGTGTCTTGGCTGAAACTTGGGTATTTTATGCAGAGAAACTACCGGTTCTATTTGACATTCTTGATAACAGCACTGCTCTTCTTTATCTACATATTTTCTTTGTCTTGTTGGAGGATCCACCAAAGAATGTTGGAAAGTGGTACTGGGTTGTTTGGAATGCTGAGGAACTGCCCTGAAACCTTGGCATTGACTTTGTTTAGCTTTGCCGCCATTTGGTTCCTTGGTGGCCTTGTTATCTGCCACTCTTATTTAACTGCAATAAATCAGGTAAGTTTAATCACGATAATATACTTGCTATGTTACACTCTCTTCGCCACTAATGTTCATTGTTTACTGTAATAAACGCAACGCATTCGAAAACATGTCAGCCACCGCAGGTTAAATCCTAGAGAAGACTATTTGCATATTAATAGTACATCCAATTACAGAAGTTCCAATTAATTAGGAAATATATTGATATATATATGTGTGTGTGTGTGTGTGTGTGTATATATATATGCACTCTACTCTGCATTACTTGCTTGCAGTTGTAGTCATTTCATTTCATTCTTTCGATGTTTGTTTATAAATTGATGCAGACAGCATATGAGAATTTTCGGAACCGCTACATAGGCTCTCCGAATCCATACGACAAAGGAATAATGAGTAACATTAAGGGGGTGCTATTTTCACCTTTACCTCCTTCCAGAATTGATTTTAGGGCTGAAGTAACGCCAAGGTAGAACATAGAAGATGATCAGATGCCAGTCTGAGAGGTGAAATATTTGTAAATGGAAGATTACCAAATATAGAACATTAAACTGAAACACAATGTTGCAGAACCTAATAAATTCTTTATTTATTTTTTTGAAGTATACGTTTCTGATACATATTTGAACTTGAATATAAAGTTATAATCCTTCAGATAGAGAAAAATTTGAGTGTACCAGTGTTGAAAATATATGATATAACACTCACCACAAATCCGGTGACGTAGGATACAAATGTGAAGGACTAACAAATGCTTCAAGCATTGAGAATATGTATGGTTTTTTACAGCCTCATTGTGTGGAATGATCCTATGGTTCTTCAATGAATGGAGGTAGTGCAGTAGGATGACTATGACGGTACCAATCAATATCTGCGCTGGTGCCCCTTGTAGCATTAGACGCCTTCACAAATCACAACCAATTAAAGTGTCAGAAATTATTTATGTTAACCAAAAATAATATTGGTCAAACTCCTTCTCATCTTGAAGTTTTTTTTTCCTTCAGAAAATAAAATTAATTACGGTTTAGCTGTTTGATTTTTGTGCGTTAAGTGTTAATCTAACAAAAATAATGTGTTGCATAACTCCGATGCTGGATTGCAATATATAAAGCCAAGTCATGAGGGATACCTCTGCTTTGGCATGCACTATTAGTTCTGAATCCACACTGAAAGTTGTAATCATCTTAGGGCAATCAGTTACTGCCAAGAACCCCAAAAATGGGAATTTAAAATGACGACCCATCGGGCTGAAACTCAAGAAATTTGGTAGCTTTGTGAGAATTAATTCTCTTAGTTGAAGGGGCACGATCTCCTCATCATTTATTTTTGCTCCATCTTCATATCCGAATACTTGTTCCAATCCAAGGACTTCTTCAACTATTATACAATCTAGATTTGGAAGATGACAAGCAACACTAACAGGAAAGAGAGTTTTCAACTTTTTGCATTTTCTGATACATACTTCGGACAGATTAGGGAAGCATAGAGGTTGAGAATGACCCTGTGAATGTGAATGCGAAGATGATGAAACTTGGCCCTTGCTAATGATTTGTTCCAATTCCCCACATTCCTGTATATCTAAGTAACTCAATTGCTTCAAATTTTGGGCAAGAATAGGTGAGAACACATATCTGAGCTTTTGACAGTCAATCAGAACCAAACAAACAAGATTTTGCAGGTTTGCAACATTAGTGGGAGCTTTCCATATAACCTGCAAGTCAGAAAGAGCCTCCAACCGCAATGCCTCTAAACATGAGAGGAAGTATCCATCTTGAAGTTGGAATATTTCTTCACAATCACCAGCGAACAGGTATTCCGAATTTCGCGAGTTTTGTCTCCAATAGGGACCAATTATGTTGCACAACTGATTGCTTTTTCCCACCTTAGAAAGGCATAATCTCTGTCAAGAAAACACAAATAGCACCCATCACCTTTGAGAGTCGTTGTAATGCTTGTGAAATTCTACTCCATAAGTTGTTTAGTCACTTTTCTCATAGAGCCCAGAGGTTCATCAGGTGTTTAATCTTATTACGCCTGTTAAAAGAAATACTACTTAATTTCGATAATCAAAATGAGAAAGGGGAGTACCTTTAGCTGAGATTGCATAATGACTTCAAGCCGAACCGTGAAATGTGTCAGATGGGGACATTTGCGCACTTCTAACTTTTCCAAATATGGCAGTGTTACAAAGCAGTTTTCTGCATAAAAGCTTGTAAAGTTCATTAAATTTTCAAGCACTAAAGACTGCAACCGAGGGAGCACGATCTCAGTCCCGTCACTTGGAAGACCTTGAGCCGTTGACATTGGGAAGATATATTGCAATCTGGAGCAATCAGTTATTCCAAGACTCGTTAATTTTGGGAAGCACAAAAGACTGGCATGGGTGCTTTGTAATGACATTTCACCTTGATCTGCTATGCCATTGATAATCCGCTCCAGTCTCGAACAATGACTTATCTCAAGCTTTTCTAAGTGAACCAAGCTTTGAGCCATGGAATGTGATAAGAGAAACGTCAACTTATTGCAGCTCTGGATTCTTACCATCTTTAGACTTTGGAAACTTACATGACGGATCGATCCTTTCCATATGCTTCGCAATTCAGGTAAGAATTCCAAGTCCAAAAATGTTAAGTTTGAGAGAAGTTGCATGGAATTCCCTTCCGTCATAAACATACGCCCATCTACTTGAAATACCACCTGCAACTTATCACATTCTTTAACCTTTACTTCTTTCAGATTTTGAAGCGCTGGGACTGTAGAGATCATGCGATTGCATTTCCTCACCGTCACATCTTGTAATTTCTGCAGAAAACTGTTTGGAGCTTGACCATTGCATAGCTCTTTCAAACAAACCATTTCCGTTATTGTTAATTTCACCAAATTAGCGAATGCAATAATACTTCCCCGTACTTAGTGTTGAGTTGTATCGATCAGGCATTCAATATCCTTGCAATCTTGAAGTTGAAGAGAAGTCAACTTGTTTAGTCCCCGGCCTTGATCTGAGATCGGAATATTAAGGTTCCGATAACCAATGATGCCATCTAAAGTAAGATCTTCCACGTTAGAGAACAACTCCTTAAATGCCTCCAATGGGCATCCTTTGATTTGCAAGGTCCTTGAGGTTGGGTAGCTGCCATAGTGCCATCTGTTTATGAATATCCCGTATCTTTCTAGTTTAGAGAATACAAACCCTCTTGGTAAATGTTTCGAGCTAACGTTCAGCGTAAGCGCAGTCAAACGAGACAATGAATTCAGCTCCGATATGCTAGCATTGCTTGCTTTTAAGCTTGTCCCTTCTTTTGCCCATTGTTGAACGCTAAAACCACTGAAGTATAACTCTTGTAATTGAGATAACCTGTTAGATAAAAGAAAAAAATCATAATAATAATTAAAGAGTACGGTTGCTAATCTAAGAACGTAAAAGTGCTAAAATGAAAACTAGAAGCTAAGCATATCTGTAATACTACCTTGGTAGCAAGTTAGAGGGAATCCTTCTTAGCCTTTGACAATCTGACAGATCCAGCAATCTTAGACTTGGCAAGTCTCCTAATTCATTTGGGAGACTATTGATTCCGGACCCATGAAAGTCGAGAATCTCCAGTTTTTTCAGTTCTCCCAATGATGAAATATTGCTGAGTTTGCACTTCTCTAAACGTAGAGTTCGGAGGTTTGTCAAGAAGTGAAGTCCTTCTAACCAAAAGACGCTTTCAATAGTCAATACTTTGAGGTTGTTCATCCCTTGAAAAAATGTTGTTGAAACTCTTGTTGAGCCATCTCCGCTGAATAACAAAGTTTCAAGCTTCGGACACTCCAATTCATTGGGAAGGTTATGTATCTTGTTGTGCATCAAAGAGATTGTGCTGTAACACCCAAAGTTTTCACTCCTCGGCCACTCCTCTATCCCAAGGCCAGATTTGATCATAAATGTGTTGTCTCCCGATGAGGTTAGCCAATGAGCAAAATCGCGAACCACGTCATGCATTTTCACAGATTGTTCTTGCCCGGTGTCCAGTAATAAACCAGAATTTTGTAAGTTTTTTACCAGCACACGGATCTCCCTCCTTGCATCTTCAATGAAGTTAACGTCATAGAATCCTCGGCCAACTTCATGTCTAGTCAACTCCTCGATGCTAATTTCATAGTCCTCGGGAAAAAGTGAGCATGACAAGAAACATGACTTGAGTTTTTCACCCTTCAAAAAATCATAGCTGAGCTTAAGACATGAGTAGATATCTTCACAAATATCTTGATTGTCTAAGTGGCGGCTGTTTTTGAGTCGTTGATGGTTGACTATCCACTCGTCTAGACTTTTATCTCTTAAAGCCCTTGACAAGGTAACAATTGCAAGCGGCAAACCCTTGCATTCTCTAGCAACTTCCATGGCGACATCATTCAAGGTGGTGCCACATGTATCTTCCAGACAGGCATTCCTTTTGAACAAATCCCATGATTCTTCTTCAGCTAAAACGTCAAGATGAACCTTTGTTTGACATCTCATGGAAGAACATATTTGTTGGTTACGTGCTGTGACAAGAATTTTGCAACCCTCATGATATTCACCGAAAGGAATCCCTATAGCCATCAAGTTAAGGTCTTTCCAAACATCATCAAGAATGATGAGAATCCTCTTTTCCATTGTCAACCTCAGCCATAACTGTCGGGCTTTCCCTTGTACACTCCTCTTATCAAATTCTAAACCTATGGTGTCCGCAATTTCATCTTGAATCATCTCCAAGTTTGGATTCTGGGACACAGTAACAAACAGAACTTGATCGAATAGCTTCAATTCTTTGGCTTTGTTTCCGACTATTTTCACCAAAGTCGTTTTGCCAACACCACCCATCCCACACACACCAATCATGTTCACACCATCATCATCCAGCGCCTTTCTAATCTGATTCAAAACAGAAACCGAAGATTTAGAAGGCATAAAATCCTTTGATGAAAAGAACTCTATGCTTGGAAGAGTAGCACGGCGGCCTAATTGTTCAAATTTGCTGGTTTGTACAAGTTCAGTAACCACAAGCGTCTGCTTTGCCACTTTCTTATTTAACTTGAATCGGCAACTCCAATTCGGGCACCAATCGCAACACTTTTTAGCCTCTTGTATTTCATTTTCTAGACTCTGCACATCTGTCTGGACTTTATCGGCAGCATTTAGCCAATCCAACACGTCCTTTTGGATTTCTTGAGTCTGCCTTCGTGTCTCCTCGACGTCAGCTTGCAGCCGCTCTTGGGCGGACGTAAGTTCTTTTCGTTTTTTCTTAAGATCCTTCACAATGTTACTAAAACAAAATACGTAACGGAGTTTACGTGTTGCGGGCTTCAGCAGCGATTCCACTATCAGGTGTCCCACGATGTTGGAAGCAGAGGAAGTAGCTAACTCAACAGCCATTCCTGCCAATTTGGAAGCTTGAGAAATGTCTGCTAAAGTACTACAAGGTGACAGGAATTTAAACAACAAATTATAAGTAGTTTGAAACATTTCTATAAGTATGCCAGTAAAAAGGTTATTTAATTATTATTTATTTATAAATAAAATATCATTTTTATTTTTTTTATCCTCTTAACTTTGATTGGGATCATTTAGTTATAACTTTTCAAAATTTTTTAAAAAATTAAAAAAATAATTAAATGAAGCCTTAATTTCTTTAACCTCCTTGCTATTTATACACTCTTAACTAGCAAATAAATTTAATTAAAGACTACTTTTTTACTAGATTTAATTGAATTTGGATTCAGCCTAATAGATTTATATAATTCTTTCCTTTAAAAGATTATTTATCGCGTGCTTAACTTTATCTTATGTTATCTAAATTTTTTATTTTTCTTAAAATTTTTATATGAAACTTACGTATAAATTCAAGTTAGATATGAAAATTTGACCATCAAACATATAAAAAATTGAATATATCTATATTGATGCGTACTTATATTTAATAATAGTCCTAATCTAATTAATATATATTTATATATAAATTTAATACTTACCATCGTTCCCTAACTACAGGCCTAAGTTACAGCCTCCTTCGTTAAAAAAAGTTCATTAGTTTAAATTAAATTTGACATTTAATATGTATTTATGACGTTTAAACTTAAGGTCCAAATAAAATCTCAAACTTTCAAACTCATGAGTAAAAACATCGATGTAGTCAGAGAAGAGATTTCAAGTGCTCGTACTTAACAAAGATAGTAGTTAAAGTTAGAAGTTCTACTTTCAATAAGTTTACGGCTTTACCTTACTCGGGGTCTTTTTTTTCCTTTTTTTTCCCTCTTCGCTAATCACTTGGGGGGGGGTCTTTAAGTTTGTATATATATGGATTTACTTGAAAGTTGCAACCTCCTTCCCCGCCACCGATCAAAGAAGAAATGAAACTTTTACAAACAGAATCACAAGACTTTGTTCATCTTTGTTTTGAGTAAGTAGGAAAAATGGCAGTGGAAAACTTTGCTTCAAGACTCAAGCAAGGATAAAGCTCTGGAGCTCGAAAGGCGTGTGAGACCCTTTGATGTAGAGAAAAAGAAAATAATAATAGAAAATAACAGCGTAACTGAAGCTAGTTCGCAACGCCTCGATCGGTGATGAGCAGAAAAGGACGAGCGGGCCTACAGGTACGACATCGAGAGGAGCTGAGCTGCTTTTTATTGGTCGTTGATGATAATTAGAAGGAAGTTTCCGTTTTTGACTAACTCAGATGGGCTATGAACTCTTTCAACTTGGAAATTTCTTGGAAGGAATCAAATTTTTTCCTTTTTCTTACCTTTGAAAAATGAGAAGGAAAGGATTTCAGACTTAGTCATTAAATAATTAAGAACTGATGTGTACTTTCCTAGAAAAGTGCTTTTTTTTTAGATATATAAAATTAACAGAGGCAGGTCAAACTTTCTCGTATGGTTTTTCTGGGAAAGAAAATAGTTTCTTGCATGGTAAACCCAGGAAAGTGCAAGATTTTTTATCATTAAATCAAGATTTTAAATTAAATCATATAAAACTCAATTTTTAGAAGATTTTTGGACTTTTTTAATTCAATTCACCAAATACTTTAATGCCCAAATCAAAATAATGAACTAACAACCCCAGCCCAAGGTTTTTTTTTTTGTTAAATTTTTTTATTGTGTTATATTAGGTTGATTACTTGAGTTTTTTATACTTAATTTGTGTATTAAATATGATTAAATTTAATTTTCTTGATTTTTATTATTTTCATTTTTTAAAATTTTTAAAAATTTTGAATATATAAAATTTTTTATCAGTTATCAAACAAAATAATAAATCAATTAAACCGAAAATTAAATATAAAACCAATTTAACATTTGATCCTCATTCATTCAATTTATTGATGCACGCTTCCCCTACTTACTGAATTTGAATTCCTTTTCCAAATTTTAAATTCATCCAAAAATTTTTTCGACATTTGATGCTATTATTAAAATATTGCCTGAATGAAACTAATAATAAAAAAGCATTCCGCTAAGGAATGTATGGCATCGATTCATTTGGTGTCAATTTCATATTCCTAAGCAAGCAATTGTTGCATGGGTAGCCGTCGTCAATAAATTAGCCACTAAGGATTAGACTATCTTCATGGAAAATTACTGTGGATCAGAGCCGCTGTTTTTGTAAGCAGTTAAGAGAGCCTAGAAGCCATTTCTTTAGCTTCTCGAAAGATATTTGACGGAGCATTCTTCAGATGTGTGGTTTGAGCAAAAAGTCAAATGACTGTGATGAAGAGTTCCTGTGGGTTATGTAAAAGCTCAAAGGTAAGGTTTAATTTTCATGGTCTTAAGGCTTACTTGGTATGCCTGTATTTACCACATCTGGCGTAAAAGAAACAAAAGTTTCTTTTCCTCGTTGAAAGCTTGAGATGATCAAGAATGCTTGTTGGTTTGAAGGATATTGCATATGATGTTGTCAATAGGGATACATCCAAGCAATAGGGACTTCATTATAGTCTTATAAATTTTTAAACCGTATATGCATATTTTTTCTATTGTTCCCTTGCATACTCTGAATGCTTTTGCAGCAGCTATTGCCGCTTCTTTAGATAATAAAGACATATAATTATCCCCAAAAAAAAAAAATTAAAATCTTGGGCTTTGTCCAAAAATATATAATATAAATGCTGAAAAGTTATTTATTAAAATTATTAATAAATTATCAAAATAAATATTTATCATCTACTAATTACATCTAATGTTTTTAAAGATTTAATTATGTAAAATGATTTGAATGAAATTAATATATGGTAACATGATAGAATTATTTCATATAATCCTTTCTCCTTGTTTAATTAATTAATTCCAATAAATCAGCTGGCAGGTCTAATAATCTATTGAAAATTATCATTTTTGGGGATATACTTTAAGATGAGAAGATCATTGTTTCATAATTGTTTTATTTAATCCTTGATAATTTTACCTTTTATATTAAGTTCTAAAAGTGGATATCTTAATATATTTTTAAATTTTTATATTATATATTATATATTTATCTTTTATATGATATAAAAATGATTGAGATCAAATTTAAGCCTTAAATATTGAAATCAACATCTAACTTATTTTTAAATAAGCCTTATACTTAAACCTCTTTTTTTCAACCTAATATTATCATTCGATCTCTTTCAAATATCAAGTAAATTTTCAAACTTAAATAGATTACTCAATCTGTGGATAGATTTCGATGATGGTTAAGCTAAAATATTTGTAAATGAAGTGGATGATGCAGATATAGAAAAGTATATGATCCTGAAAATCTTCACTGTCTTAACTATTATGTATGTCACCCTTATTTTCCTATGAAGAAAGTTATATTCTTAAATAGGCAATTACCATTTTTGTAAATAAAACCTTAAAAAACTAGATGATGTAGCATATTAACAATAATATCTTCTATTTTTCTCACTAGATCTCAAGGAAATATGCAAATTCACTACAGCATTTAATTAAAGGTAAGGTTTTTTTTCATATAATTAAACTCAAAATGTAAATTCGACATAAAGATTTACATATGTGCACGTGTTGAATATGGCTCCCTAGTCCCTTTTGAAGCTAACCTGGCTTCACATGTCGAAAGCTGAAACCCTGAAATATATATATGTATATATATTGTCAAAAGCTGAAACCCTAAACCTGAAAGCTAACATTGATATATGACTCAAGATAGAATCCATTTCAAAGCCATGATACATATTGTCATATACTGATACTTCCATAGTTCCATTGCTCAATTGCTTGCTTTGAAATTTTGTGTTCGTTCATTATATTGATCTGGGTCAAAATCACGTGGATGGGCTGCACTCTGAAACCTGATGGAGCTGGTTTCCTTGGTTAACAAAATGGCAGAGAGACCACATGTTGCAATAATGGGGTCAGTCTTCGTAGACAGTGAATGGTGGGTGGTGGCTTGAGATGGCCATCAATGCTGGCATTTATTGAGGTCCAGTACGTGGAACGAGCCTGTTACAGTATGGTCTTTTTTTATGGCTCTACCTGGTAGTAATCTTCATCTGCATGGGTTATCTGCACATATAAGAGATTACTAGTGATTTGCATGAATTTGGATCACAAATAAGAGGATATAAAATGCAGGGTTTTGTTTAGACAATTATGGTCCAAATTTTATTGCCAAAATCTATCAACAGTGTGCCTATTCATACCAAATCTCAAACATTGCCTACACATCTCTCTCAATTGCAATTTCAAACTTTATATGTTAGCCTCTGTTTAAGAAGATTTGATAAATTAATCTTGCCTATTTCCTAGTAGTACTTTTTTTCCCGTAACCCATAAATAAAAAAAATGAAAATAAAAACATATAAATCACGATGCTTTTAATACTTTTCAATTAACAAGGAAGAAGAGTCTATTTGAATCGAAGGTTGCTCAATTTCTTGTAAATTTGATCGATGCCTAACTAGCTATCTTTAGTTTTGTTTTTTCTTTTTGAGGGGAGTACAGGTCATCTTTACACTTTCATGTATATCATCCACTGATGAAAATAAAACCATGACTTTACCAAGTTACATAGATTTTGCTTATCGGAATGGTTCAGTTAATTATTATAAATTGAATTAAAAACTTATTACATATCTCAATTTTCTTAAAAATATATATTTTTTTAATACGTGTCACTTTGATTAATATTTTTCTTACATTGAGAAAAGTACAAATACCATGAGGCTCATTTGATGCAGTATCGTAACTCAGATGCTAAAACAACAGTCATTATCATATGTAAGGATTCATGAAAAACATATTTGGCAACCGCTTTTAATGCCATGAAATTTGCAAGTTGTAAATTTTCTCGTAGCATCATGGATATGTGCAATAGGACACAATCAAAACCTTGAGTTTTAACAAGAAAAAGAATAAGTAATCTGTGGGGGAGGGTAGCCGATTAGGCCAACTAGCTAGCCAACTGAGAAATAAAACAATTGAGGGTTCTCCATTTTTCTGGTTGGAAAAATAGAGTTGTTCAGGCAAATTTTTTTGTCAAAAGCTCATTTATTACTTAAAATAATATTAAAAATTAAAAAATATTTTATATTAATATTTATAATTAAATTTAAATAATTTTTTTATTGTATAAATAATAAGTCAAGATAATTTAAATTATATAAAAACTCAACTTCGATCTATCTTTATATGAATCGAGTCTCTTAGATCAATGGGTGTATGAAAAAGGCATGCAGCTCAGCAGCTGTACCAACTAACAAAATGGTCTCGTGCGCTGGCAACTTTGGGAGGGGGGTTGCTTAAGCAGTGTTGTAAAGCGACAGGGACTCCCTATTGCAAGCAAAGCACCTAACGACAGCCTCTTTTTCAAGTTTTTGTCAGATCCCAAATCTGTAACTTGTAATCCTTCAACTGACTGCACAATGAGTTCGAGACCTAATTACCTACCTTTCAATTTCATATGAATCAACGCCCGCCAGTCTTTTGACTTAGCGAATCAACTTTGAGTATAAAAGATTCCATCGAACTTATATCGAACCAAAAAATTTAATTTATTATTTAAAAATATTTAAAATAATTTTTATAATTAAATTTAAATAAAAATATTTTTTATTTATTAAATAATAATTTGTATCAAATATAGATTAGATATAATTCGAATAAAATGTATAAAATCGAACAAATTGTTAATAATAAGAAAGACAGATAATGAAGGCAGAAAATTATAGCAAGTCCTTAGGTTTTGTTTATTCTTGGTTTAGATTTGTTTAGGCCTTACTAATTTTCATTGGTGTCAAATCTCAAATCAAGTTTAATCTATTTAGTCCTGTAATTTGTTTAAGAAGCTTGATTTAGTCTTATTTGCATCAAGAAGAAGACAACAAACGTCTCTTCTTTTTTTTTTTTTTAATAGAATATTTAATTTATTTCTTTCCATGGAGAAATTGGAAAACCATCATTGTATCCAAGTTAAATAGTAGTCATTAATTATGGAAAAGATTTTGCTAATTAAGCGTTTTAAAGATATTCTTTTAAGGTACATATGACAATTATTTATAATGATAATTTCTCAATAAATGCAATAATTAATTAGTTTTTAAATCATTTTCAATGCGTTGTTAAAATTATAGTTATATATAGTAACTTTAAAAATGCACTTACAACGAAGTAAAATTCTCACGTAAGTAATTAATATAGTCGAATGTACAAAGATAATATATTAGAAGTACATGTACTGTCCATAAAGTAATTAAATTGTAATTTATTATTTTAGTTATGCTAAAAATATGGAAAACAAGCGAAAGGCTGAAAAAAATTAGAAAAAGCCTTCGATAAATAAATTTTTTATTATTTAGACTTAATCCAAAGGTTTACAAACATATTTAAATCATATATTATTTTTTAAAATAAGCTAATCTGTATTATAATTAATCATATTTAAAACATAGAACTTTGTCGAAAATTCCCTAAACCGAAGTAGCCAATGTACTAAGCCAATAGGAAGCTTAGATTATCAACATTATTAAATTAACATGGATTAAAACCTACATCCCAATAACATAATAAAGAAAAAGGAGCATATTTCGAAATCTACAGCCAAGTTTCATCCACCTTATATAATCGTGGATCTTAAGTTAACTATTTACATTGTGTCGACCAATAACGCGAATCTCAACGGACATTGATTCTAAGCATAATTTTTATCTTTAAAATTTAATAATAACTTTGTAACTTACATTTACTGGCGAAAACTTATTAAAATTTTTAGATATTTTTTAACTTTATTTTGAACTCGATCTCTAAAACTGAAATCCAAGATTCAAATGTTTCCAATAACATATTTAAATAATCCCTCCAAAATAAATAGTTGAAGCTTTTATAAAAATTTCCTTTCAAAATTATTTTAAATTTAAATACGATAAAAATATTTAATATAAATATCATATAAAAATAAAATATAATATAAAAAATAATAGTTATATATTAAAACTGTCACATATATTAAAATATATAAATTATAAATTATAAATATATCAAAATTAAATAAAAATCAAACGATTTAAATACTATAGAAAGTGGGGTATAATATATAGTTTTTTTCTCTCAAACGAAAAGGGAATGTCCCCATAATTTTTGGGCACCAACGTACCGAAGGGCATATGCCCCTTTCAGTGGGGTTATATGTGATAGGTGAAAGGAACCTGAAGTTTACCGTCAATTTTAACCACCTGATGGCACGTGTCAGCCTTCCTCTTGAGGTGGGACCCTCTGCTGTGCACCTTGGCCTTTGCTCTCTTTTGCAGCATCCACGTGACGAAGAATGCATGTGTCACATGATTAATGGAGAGAGACAAAATCTAGGTAAGTTATGATCCAATTGTCTTTTGCCACGCCGCAAGCTGTAACCTCTTCTCATTTGTACTTGACTGTAATTTATAAATTTCCCATTCTTACCTTAAGCTTACCGCCTTTTTTCCGCTCCGCATTATTGGCCTTGCTTGTCGGCTTATCTCAGGTCAAGGGAAGCAGAACCTTATTTTATTAAGATTTTTAAAATATTATTATATGGTATGAAATATAAAAAATAATAAATATATATAAATAATTTAATTTATATAATATAAATTATTAATTTATTAAATTTATATAATATAAAAAATTTAATTATGATTATGATATAATAAAATATAAAAATATAATACAAATAAAAAAAGTCAGATTTAATCAATATATAAGTATTAATTAAAATGACATTATAAAAGTAAAATTTTAAGTTTTTAAAAAATTTTATTAAAAACTGTTTCAAAATCATTATGTTAAATAATATCTTTATTCATCAAATTATTCATAAATTATTATATTTAATATCAAACTACGATTATAAATTATATATACAAAATATATTTGGTGCTTTCCAATCTTATGCTTTGTTATTCATTTTCATCTCAATATTTGAATTCAAAAACCTTTAAATTTAAAGATTGTATATTTAAAAAAATAATTAAAATATATTTGGATGAATTAGATTTCAAATTAAAAAAAAAAATGAAATAAAACCACACTCAAATGATGAATCATATCAAAAGATGTACTTATTTTTTAAGTTTAAACTTTTAATCCTTTTATCTTACACTTTCTTTTATTTAGGGTTAATAAAATAATTTGAACTTATTAAATTCTAGTATGACAACAATAAAATACTTATTATTGATAATATAATAAATAAAATAGTATCACATGTAGAAGAATGCCATTACAGTAACCTTTTATCATGCGGAGGAAATGCCTATCATTGACAATTATACCTATAAATTAAATGCAAGGATTTTATTATTACCCGGCAAAACATAATTATATTCGCTATGGGTTTGGATAAAATAATTGAGCTAAAAAGAGTATAAAAAGGACCATTAACAAACAATCCTTAATATCTTACAATTGCCACCTTAATGTAACATTAAAAGAAAAAACTCTTCTAAGTTACAATTATATGCTTAAATATTAACATTAATAAGACTATAAGTAGACATACAAATTCGGAATTCGGATTACGGTCCTTTTCATTATATTTTTTTTAATAATTTTCCATTACAAATTTGATTTTTTTCATTACAAAAAATAGGATGAGTTATCTATTTTATCAAGTGACTCAATTAATTAGGAGATATGTTTACTTTATAGTTTATATTTAGATCGTATGCATTTTTAAGTAGAGTCAAATTTGTTTTTAATTTAATTATGATATTAATAATATATATTTTTAATTAAATTTGACTAAATTAGTTAATTTAAATATCAAATTTTACTTAAATATATGCTGAAATTATTACTTTAAAAAACATGTTATTTTTTTTATCAAAAATAATGGATTCCAAGTATAAAAGCATTTATTTTAAGTGTTAGATTGCCTAAGTTTTCCTTTTTTTTTTTTTTTTCAAATTTTTAATAAAATTAATGTGAAAAAAAACAAAAACTGAATAAGGGCATAAATGTCACAGTGATGCGATGACTTTCCCTTTGGAGTCTAGACTACGCCCAAAGTCAATTGATTTAATTAACAAGCAATTATCAAATCAAGCTTATAAAATTGGACGATCACGTTAGTTTATAATTAATTTATTTTTAAATATATTTTTATATTATTTATATTTATTTATTTTAATAATTATATCTTATTTTATTCATATAAATAATATATATTAAATTTTAAATAAATAAAAAATATTTAATTATTTATCTAATATGAATAAATTTTATTTATTAAATTTAAAAATAATATTTTTAATAAATATAATATAAATGTTAAATCGAGGATACTTTTCCAACATGAAATAAATGCCATTGTAACACTAAATTTAACCGTCTATTTATTAAAGTATAAAAAAAAAAAATCAAAGAAAGGATGATTTGGTAAATTTGGCATAAGAAGAACGAAGAAAAGCGGTTAGTAGTGGGTCGTCTCTCACTTGCGATCAACGTCCCTTGCCTGCAAGCAAAGTTGAGACTTTGAGAGAGAGAAAGAGAGAGAATCTATAGAAAGAGGAACCCAAGCAAACCAACAAAGAAATCAGAAAGCTAAAAGGAAAGGAACAAAATAACAATCAGGAAAAAACAGAGCACTCTGTTTTTGTTTCTTTCTCTTCTTCTTCTTCTTCTGAAATTTGGAGCTCTTGGGGTTGGGGTGTCATTTCCTGCAACTTGGTGACTTTCATTTTGGTCAAGCTTCCTTCTTTTTATTTTTTTACATATGGGATTTTTCATCTTTTGATAGCTAGTGTTGGAGAAATACAAGGGAGTTTAGATTGAAAGTTTCTAAAAATTATGTCTTTTAAAACCAAAGGAGAGCAGTCTCCTCGAAGTTTTGTATCAAAGAAATGGAGTTTTCTTCTTTGCTTGAGCTGCTTCTGTGCTGGTATCCTCTTCACTAATTGGTAATCTCGTTTTCATTTATTTACTTATTTATTTTTTTCTCAGTTTCAGTGAATTCTCAGAGTTTAAAACTTTTGGCTTTTCATTTATTCAAACCAAAATTTATCTTGTTTTTTAATTTTAAGATCTATGTGTTAATTTGCTTATTTGAAATGTTGAACTATGTTACTTTGCTTTTTCTAACAGACTTTGTTTATTTTATAAAGATGGATTGTTTTGAATTATTAAGAATTGTATTGTTGTCAGTGTTGTTCAAGCTTGTGCTTATTTTTTGAGTTTAATACATCTTTTATAAGAGATAATTAGTGGGTCTCCCTTATTTGTTCTGTTTATTAAGGCAAATTTGGATATATATATATATATATATAGGTGAACAAACACCGGTAGTCTGATGTGATATAAGTTTTTGAGGTTTCAATATTTTCTTGTTTTTGGTAAAGGAGGTTTCAATTGACAAGTCAATTTTTATATTGAGGACAAAGACTGAGCTTTCTGGGGTTGCTACTTTCTATTATAAATTTGAGATGAAAACCATTGCAGTCTTGTTTTCCGTAGGCCAATAAATTCTGCATCCATAATTAGCATTTCTGCCATTTTCAACGTTTCACGGCAGGAAGAACTCTGGCATATGCCAAATACATAAGCTCTAATATCAGTTTAACATCTGGTTCTGGTCGTTGTAACTTGGAACTCTTTGAATGGGATTGTAGAAGCATATTAACCTCTCAAACGTCTTTAATTTTAATGATTCTACATAATTATGTGGCTTTTAATGTTGTTTTATTTATTTTTCTCATTTAAGTTACATCTTCGATAATCATTGTGCGAAAGAATTAAATAGGTGCAATGGGGAATCTTGACTGTGGTGAAAATTTTGTTACTGATTTTCTGTATTTTGGGTACATTTATAAATTTTGTTTGACTTGTTTAATTTTGGATTACAGTTAAAGATCTGGTTTCATTTGTTTATGAAAGGGTTGTATGCTTGTGAATGTTATTGAGGTAAGATGTGATGGTTAAAAAACGCGTAAATTTTGTGACAGGATGGTGGCTGTTCCTGAATCTAAAGGTGTCATGCGGACAACTGCAGTAGAAGCTGAAAAATTAAAACTAATTTCAGAGGGTTGTAATCTAAAAGCTGTGAGTATCTTAACTAGATGATGTAAACATTTTTTTTTTGGTTAATTGGCATAAGTTTTGCAGTTTTTAAGCTGATTGGGTTCTTTTTTTGTATCAGAAAGAAGAAAAGCATGTATCTGAGGACATCATCGGGGAGGTTTTTAAGACTCACCATGCTATACAGTTAGTGTTGCTTTTGCCGAAGCATGCTTGATTTAATTTTCAAGTGCCTGATTGACAGATTTATTGTGTTTTTTCTTTTCAATGTAGGACATTGGATAAGACTATTTCCAACTTAGAGATGGAATTAGCAGCTGCAAGGGCAGCACAAGAATCCTTGCTCAGTGGTTCTCCATTATCCGCAGATGTGAGTAGATTTGGATCATCTCGGACGAGAAGGTATCTGATGGTTATAGGAATTAATACTGCTTTTAGCAGCAGGAAAAGAAGAGACTCGGTTCGTGCTACATGGATGCCGCAAGGTTGTCAGTTTGGTTCTTTTTGACCCTTCCTTTCTTTTCCCTATTCGCTTTAACACACATCAGCCCCTTTCCCAGAGTTCTCATGTGATTGCGATTGCTGAATTAAATCTGTTTTTGTTTTCCCTTCCTAAAACTAATGGAAAATAGGTGAAAAGAGGAAGAAGCTGGAGGATGAGAAGGGCATTATAATTCGCTTTGTTATTGGTCATAGGTGATGGTTTAATTCTCTGTCTATCATGTTGTTTTATAAGTGAACGGGTAACATAACATTCAGTATGTTTTTCTTACTTTGACAATCTGATCCTATCTTTGCCTTTGAATCTTTATGGGTTACTAGATTTGACATCCCAAGATTACTTGTTAACTTTTGCTTACATAAGATAAAAATTAGTATTAATCAAGAAATCACATATATTCCATCGAAAGACGTTGATGATGTTTATTGCTCTTTTTAACCATTCCGTGCAATGAAAACTGCCTGCAAATAGTATGGAACATACATATTAGATGGATTTTGTTCCAGAGGATGTCCACATGTGCCCTTTATTATTTCCTTGTAATCTCCTTGGTAGACACTCTAAATTGTGCTATAAGCAATTAAATTTACTCCCGTAAATTCTTGATTTGGAACTTGTTAAGCTTGTTTCTGAAATCTTGTATATAACGCATGGCTGTCACTAACTTAAGGACGGAAACTGACATCAATAAAATCCTAAACTACGAATTTAAGAATTTAATATATACTTTAATTGAATAGTTTTTTATTGTCCAGTGCTACAACGGGTGGTATTTTGGACCGAGCAATTGAAGCGGAGGATAAGAAGCATGGAGACTTATTGAGGCTGGTAGGTTGTTTTGGCTACTGTTAAATATTTTTGTTTAGTCTATTCTGCTATAGATATGCTTGCTTCTTCAAGAACATTCCATTAAGATTCACTCTGAGAAAAGGGCAACTAATGAACTGATTAATATGTTGTTTTACTTGTGAGCAGGACCATGTTGAAGGGTACCTTGAATTGTCTGCAAAGACTAAGATATATTTTGCTACTGCTGTTGCTTTATGGGATGCAGATTTTTATGTCAAAGTCGATGATGATGTCCATGTAAATATAGGTAAGTTTTGTTTATTTTATATGTTTCTTGTAAGAATTATGATACTTGTTGCAGTTAACAGTAGTTAAGCCTTTTTTAAGATTTTTTTTTTTAATTCTTTGGTCATTTTAAGTCCTAATCACCTGTAAAATTACTGCAGCAACACTCGGAGAAACTCTAGTTAGACACCAAAAGAAACCACGTGTATATATCGGGTGCATGAAATCTGGTCCCGTCCTCTCTCAAAAGTGAGCCAATTACCATATTTCTTCTTTTTTCATCTGCAAAAGATTTTTGTGAAACTATACCGGTTTTCTCAGATGTTATATTATTTAACAGAGGAGTTAGGTACCATGAACCCGAGTACTGGAAATTTGGCGAGACAGGAAACAAATATTTTCGGCATGCTACCGGACAGTTGTATGCCATTTCCAAAGATTTGGCCTCATATATATCAATAAACCAGTAAGATCCGAGAGCTGTGCCTGCTTGAAATTTAAGATGAAGCCAATGTGTGAACCCGAGGGCCTGCCCCTCAGTGTTGTCATTTTTTGTACTAATGAGGATTATTTGCATGCATGATTATGTCAGATACGTTCTACATAAGTATGCTAACGAGGATGTTTCACTGGGATCTTGGTTTATCGGACTTGATGTGGAGCATATTGATGATCGGAGATTATGTTGTGGCACACCACCGGGTAAAGTCTTAAATGCTTCCAAGTATTTTACAGCTATTATTTAATTCGCTCTTCCTACTTGTTTTGATTAGTCTGCATGGAAGATGATGATGTAAAATCTAAGTCGAACTACAATTACTGTTGGTAAGAATACTGGTTCAAATGTCATAGACAAAGCTGGTGGTGAGTCATTATCGTATCAATTCTAAAATCCGGCGAAATATACTAAATATCAAAAAGCTGAAGTGACTAAATGGTTTTAAACATACAATATTATCTTTTTACCATTTTTTTTCCTTTAACTATTATGGAAGGTAATCTAAATTGTCATGTTGAATTCATAAAAAATATTTGGCTTTATTTTGATATGATTTGCTCAACCAAAAGTAGTATTTCTCAGTTGAATCTACAGTGCGATCCGAAATCCATTTCTTTGAGAGTAGGCACATCTCTCGTGACGACATTCGTCATTACTTGAAGAAAACTATACATAAATGTTTTCCCTTGGCTTGCGTTGATTTCCGTATGTCTTATAAATCGCTACTATATGTTTTGGGAAACTCTTTGAAAGGTCATAGAGAGTGCTAAGGTGTTTCTACTCCATGTAACCGCTGTTTAGATCTCCTAAGAAAAAAAAAAAGAAAATAGATTTTGACAAGTCCTCGTTATTGCATTTTCCATTTTTGGCTGATAAAAGACTATGAAATCAGTTTGGGCTAACAAAATGGATTCTGAATGCAGATTGTGAGTGGAAAGCCCAAGCTGGCAACATCTGCGTTGCTTCCTTTGATTGGACCTGCAGTGGAATTTGCAGGTCTGCCGATCGGATTAAGGAGGTTCATCGGCGGTGTGGGGAAGGTGAGAATGCTTTGTGGGGTGCTACTTTCTAATATGCAGCGTTTCCATGTTCTTCCCTACTTGGGAGGCTGATAAGCTAGACTATTGAGCAGACATGAACAGACGTTCGAAATCTTTCTTTCGGCGGTTTAATGAGTATAGAAAATGTTATATCATGTGAGATAAGAGCATTGAAATGGGGGACTTTACACGATTTTCGTAGAAGGTTAGTGTCATCATAGCAGCCCTAAAAGGAAGGCGGCTGCCACCACTCACCACCTACTCATTCTTTCAGGCATGAGGGCCAACTTGTAAGTTTTACAGTTCCATAAAAAGCTCATAATAAAGGAGAAGAAAATATTTTTTGCTGCTATTTTTGGTCCTTAATCGTCCATTTCTGCAACTATGAGAAAACATTCCTTTCTTTTGACCTCTTCCAACATTCAGAGTCATGTTTGTCGTGTTTCTAATATTATTGAATTCGAATTGATGTAAAACCCTTTATAGATTTCCATTGACTCAAAATGCTTTAACAAAAAATATGAGAATTAAGCAAGATTTTATGAGAGAATGGTTATTGGGAACCAAACCAATCGTGCCTTGTCTTGCAAAAGGTAAGCAAAATGATGTCATATCAGGAAGCTGAAGCTACTTGGAACCTTCTGACTTCTCCATTGTTCAAGCAGGCAGATTCCATATGTTGAATTGGTTTAAAAGTTGATGTTGACTTTTACGTTTTGGTCCCCAAAGTTGATTTGGACTTTACATAAACTCAATACAAAGGGTCGAGAAATTCCATAATTTTCATTTCCAATTAAGATTTGACCAAGCTTTAATTTGGAGTACAATGGGAACTACCATGAGATTCCAACAGTTAGATTTGCATATTTCTTCCTTGTAGTACAAAAATCTATCGTATCGAGACTCAAGTATAAGCGTTAGATATGAGTATGTTCAATTTTTTTTTAAGTTGATTTATATATCTGGATGGTCTTGGAGGATTTCATTTTCAAATCTATCTTCATAAATATGTTGGACACAGATACTTTAAGTAAAATGAGAGTCGAAGCAACATAGAATAAAAAAACAAAAACATTTTTCCATCAAACCAATTTGTGAATAATAAGACAATCAAAGTGGCAACTTAGTTGGAAATCGAGAATATTGCCTTTGTTGAATGCCCAAAATCTTCACATATATGTAGTTCAGAGAATGATGCCCCTTCATATCTGAGTTCATTTCTCCCATTTAGGTAGGTTTCTTTTAATTTGGACCTCCTAATCATTTATTAATTAAAGATGAAAACTACACTTTACTCCTTCCAATCAGCCAAGCAAAATTCAAGACTTGAAGCTATCGAGTAAGCAGCAGTAATACATACAAATGTGTTGCCATCTGTATCAGTATTTTTCACATAATTCTTATATCGAAGATTCAAACTTTAGCCAACATTAATGTTCTTTCTAGTTGAGCAACCATATGAAAAATTCAGAGAAAAATAATGGAAAAATGAAAGAAAAAAAAAAAAAAAAGAAAAACACTAAGGATCAATTGGCTGAAAAATAAACAGAGAATTGTAAGTGACATCAAACTACCTCATGGATTCCTTGAAATAGAAGAGATTCAATACAAGGACTTAAATTAAAAAAAAAAAAAAGAGTTGGATTTGGATCCCTCCTCTACTAATCAAGAACAGTGGCAAGTGATATTGGCACGGCTCAATCAGAAAGCAGTCCCAAAGTTCATTTGAGAACCATGCTTTCTTATTGAACCGAACCAATATCTCGTGAAAACTGCTCTATTGGAGGAAGAACCAAGAAAAAACCAGCAAGAAGAAAAGGGAAACACTTACAAACTCCAAACTCCAAACTCCGAACTGGTAATAACACTACATATATACATATATATTTGAAAACAAGAAAAGAAAAAAAAAATTATCCAAATATATATTCAATGTGGGAAAAGAAAGCAAAGGGATTTTGTTGAGAAATAGTGGTAAAGCTTGAATTGAGACAAGTTGCATTGAAGTTCACCAACTACTCAACGACAAAAGAGGTTGGGGGGTTATTAATATGGAGAAACAACAGTACAAGAATCATGTAAAACCTCACGCATACAAATTTGGAGCTTTTAATGTAGTTAGTGTTGACATGAATTAAAAGACGGGAATTATGGATCAGAACAGTACCAACAACCCTTTGGGGTGCCTTTCGTTATCCTGTAGCATTACCTTTCCTTAAAGGGCAAATTCAGTTTCACTTCCCCTTGGTTAGGGGGGGGTCCTAAATAGTTAAGATCATCAGCCTAAGTTTAATATACGATATCAAATGTGTCATTGGAGCAGTACATTAAAAGAAACTAAGCAAAAAGTCTAAAATTTTAGATTCAAGCTTTTGGTACACACTGCTTAATCACCTTTTGGAGGGACAATCTAAGCATTGTTTATACGGAAACTATTTTAAAAAATGAAAAAGAAAAACCCAAAAAGAAAAAAAAGCTAAGAGTCTCCATGCTTATGCCAGCATAGTAACATTATGGCACGTCTCCACAATATGTAAAATCTTGACTTCTGCTCCTTTGCCATAGCTAGACACCTCTCTTTGCACTTAGAAAGCTTCTTCAAGCTCCGAGCCATGCTTGCTTCTTTTGCCTCTCTGAGCTTTAGGCTCTCGGATCAAAAGATTTAGGTCTCTATTTTAAACTACTGAGCAAAGAACCAAGAGACAGAATTTATAAATGAAAAAAAAAGGTCCAAAAACATATATATACAAGAAAATATGGAAACTCTACAAGGAGGATTTGGGTCCACAAATAGTAGACCAAAAATGACGGATGGGCCAAAAATGATGATGGGTCATATATGGAAAAGTGACTAAACCTTGAGGCACCATACCACTTGGGCGGGGCTGATGACCCGATGGTCGCTTCTGGAGAAAGCGTGTCCCCCCACCCTCATGACTTGCCTAGACGTTACCTGTACGTCTCGCTAACTCAGAGCTTAAACCTACACGTGGTGCATTTTGAGTGGTCTTTCACTTATATTATCGAACAAATGTTATGTGTTATCTCCATTTATTAAATTCTTAACAATTATTAGTTAAATAAAAATTCTTTATTTAATTATATCTAGTGTGGGGCTTTAGTCCGGATTGGAGTTTTGGCATAAGCGTACCGGACTCCAACGCGTGTTTATCGAAACAGCTTCTTTCGCGATAACAGCAATTATTACTTCTGAAAAATAAAAAAGATTTGATAAAATTTCATTTGCGCTTTTCTTTATTTAGGCCTCTATTTCACTCTCTCCAGTCTCTCTGTTTTTGTTAAGGTATGCGATATTCTCCTCCTTTTTGATCTGATTTCTAGGTTTTTTTTTTTTTTTTATGATTCTTATAAACCTGAATTAAGTAATTTATACTATGTTTGATTGTTTGATTGATTGAATTGTTTCATTTTCTTTTTGGTTGCAGATTTTTAGTCGCTATGGCCAAGAGCTCCTTTAAGTTGGAACACCCCCTCGGTTCATCCTCCTCTTTTAAATATTTTCATATATTTCAAAGTTCCAAGTTTTTTTTTTTGTACGCAATCTTTTGATATCGTGAAACCCTAATTTGAATATGTTCCTCAATTACCTAACTTCAACCCATGAAATTTTCTTTTCTGTTTTTGGTGAAATTCTTTGTTTTTTATATCGCTTTTGATTTTCCACGAATGGAAACTATTTTGAGCACCCAATTTAGAGAAAAGGCCAATTAATGAATTAGGGTTCGAAAAGTGAGAGTTATTATGTTTTATTTGTGAATTGTGATGTTAAAAGTGTTTGTTGTTTTTCTTTCGGTGTCAGAAAGGAGGCAGGCTGAAGCTGCCCGCATTAGGGAAAAGTATCCGGACAGAATCCCAGTATGTAATGTTTTAGTTGCTGTTTTTTAACCCATGTTTGTTTTCTCCTATGCTTAAAATGTTATATTTTTGTTTGATTGTTTGCTGTAGGTGATAGTTGAAAAGGCGGAGAAGAGTGATGTACCTGATATTGATAAGAAAAAGTAAGTTATTTTCTGCTCTGCACTTGGTTTACTAATAACTTTAGATACTCTTGATGTCAATTTGATAATATATATGACGTGTTTGGAGTTAATTGATATGTGCTACATTTTAAGATGTTCAAATATGTAAAGTAATTGTGCTATTGGATATTAGTTAATTGATGCTTTGAAATGTAAGTGATCTCTTCTAGTAGTTTTTTTTGCTGATTATCCACTTTCGTCATACTTTTTCTTGTATTGTGGTTATGATTTTGGTTCTTGAATTCTGTAAACTTCTGAGTTGTGGATTCTAACTAATGTGGATTAAGAATGCCTAGCTAAAGGAGTTGATAACCATTTCTTGGTGGGTTTTTTAAGGAAGGAAAGATATCATAGAAAAAAAAAATCTCATTATGTGCATGAATTTGTATGCTTTCAATGTGATCTATCGAATCTTTCCTTATACTTGTTTTTTAAGTTTGTCTGGTCAATTTGCTGTTACCATCTGAGTTAATATATTTTATTTGATATGATGTGGCTGTTCTATTTTGCAGAATAAAGCATATTGTAAGACAATATGGTATCTTTTATATGATCCTTGCTTCAAAATTTTCCTGCTGGAACCTGAGTCCAATTTTTGAACACTGATTCTCTGGTCCTCAGCTGTTTTTTCCCTTAGAAACTAAAGATTCTTCCTTGGAATTAATGCAGATATCTGGTTCCTGCTGATCTAACTGTTGGCCAATTTGTCTACGTTGTTCGTAAGAGGATTAAGCTCAGTCCTGAAAAGGCCATATTCATTTTCGTGAAGAACATTCTACCCCCAACAGGTGAGACGAACCTTGCAGATCTCTTACTCCTCTTGTTTTAATTTCTATGTTTCCTGTTCTGTAAAATGGTTGTTGGTGCAGCTGCAATGATGTCTGCCATATACGAGGAAAACAAGGATGAAGATGGTTTTCTTTATATGACTTACAGTGGTGAGAACACATTTGGGGATCATTTAGCCATATGATGAAGAGATATCCATGTGAAAATATGACTAGCGGAAAAACGAAAATTAGTTTAAGATGTATATCCTCTGTTGCTTCTGTTAGTTCTAGATGGATGTTGCCTTTGACCATTTCTTTTAAAGTTGGTAACTAATCTATGTGAACTAAACAAAGTATGCTTTGATATGGACGTGTGCTATGTTTGTTTGATTTATGCAAGTAGCTGAAGCTATATGCAAATTAGATAATGGTATCTTTATGAAATTTAGTCTGGGAATTTAGTTTGGTGCATTCAAAAGATTTTACGGGGTTTAGGTCAGAAGATTATTTGTATTCATCTCTCATCCCGTTAAGTTCTTCTCTGCATTTTAATGAGTTGTTAAACTATACTTGCACATAGATCGGGTTACAGTTTAAATTTTCTTTTTTTTAATTTCAAGTTGGATTGGAAGCTCGTTTTACTATTCATTATATTCTTAAAATATTATTTATATATTAATATTTATATAATTTATAATTAAATTTAAATAAAAATATTATTTATTAGTAAATAATAATTTAGTAAAGTTACTTTGAATTTATAAGTACTTAGTTTAAAATTCAAAATACATGGTTGGGTTGGGTCGGTGATCTGGTCATAAATAGGTCTCACCTGTTCTTCGGAAGTCATTAGTCCTTTGTCATCAAAAGGGTGAAATTATTTTTACCATGTTTGTGTCGAGAGATTATTTTTTTCTCTTTTTTAGCACACGGATTTGAGTCAAAGTTTTAATAGGAAATTATATAATCTATAACCTAATTATTAGGGGTAGGAATGAAATTTAATTTTATTTGTTACTTGTTTTTGAAAATATGTTTAGTTTTAAGTGAAATCATCTGAAACTTGCTAGTGGAGAAATAAAGTTAATGGTTTAATTTGTTTTATGATTCTTTTGCTTAAATGGTTTTTAAGCAAGCAAGTTAAAATGTAAAAGCGAAAATGTTTACTGGTGAAAGGATCAAACGACGAAGCACCGATGTGGGGAAATCCCTTGTTCTTGTGTCATACCAGTCTAATACGAACACGTTGTAGACATGCTGGCAATGGATGGATATGTTGAGAGATCGCAGAAAAATAAAAATCAAAAGACACGTGTGCACACAGAACAATCAAGAAGGTTTGGGCGTTTTGGTGGTGGAAACTTCTGGTATAAAACTCAGATCTAAGCTTTTTGTTGAAGGATTTTCGAAAATCTAATCCTGTTATTGGATTCAAGTGGGTGAAAGGTTTTTTTTTTTTTTTTATCCTATTTTTCTGGCAAAAAGAGACGCCGGACGACGGAGCTCCTTCGAATTCTGGGTTAAATAGAGAAGAAAGGCAGAGAGAGAAATATAGACAGAATAGAGAGGGATAAATGAAAATGAGAGGGGAAGGAAAATGAAGTTCAGCGTTTCATTTAAAAAAAAGTGCTATTGACTATTTCACTCAACGCCAAATATGCTACATTGAATCCGGTTGGACTGCTACTTGAATT
>JBBYHM010000012.1:547729-566402 GCA_038381775.1 Adansonia rubrostipa
ATATATAAATATATAATTATTAAATATTAAATATTAAAAGTTCGGTTAATTCGGTTAATAATTTTACTAATCGATAACCGACCGAATTAACCAAATAAACCGACATAACCATCGAACCTACTTAACCAAACCGAATTAATCAAATTTTATCGATTAAGTCGGTTAAGTCGATTTGAACCGACTTATGCTCACCCTTATATGTAATTGTAATGGTCAATTATTCGTGATTTCTGACTACCTTAGCTAATAAAGAAAGTTGAGACTTTAGACGGTTATAAAAGTTAATTATAATTTTAGAGCCCTGAAAATTAACAAGTTTCAATAGTTAATTGAATTAGATAAACTGAACAATCAAAACTATCAAAGAATTTGAAGCTATCAACGAAACCTCAGTTCTGGATGCAGTGTAGGACAAAATAAATCATAATTTTACCAATAGACTTTTTGTATAAATGGAATTACTGGACTAACCTAGTACACAACATTAATGTTGAATCATCAAAAGATCCTTAGCCTTCCAATAACCACTGCTTTCAAGAGCATAGGAGCAAATGAGAGGGATATGGCGAACATGTTGACGGATTTCTCCACCATTTTTTTGCAGTCCCTTTACCAGTTTCCCAGGTATATCGTACAGGTGGAACCCTCTTAGCTGTAACAGCTTATCGATCCCACTAGGGATCGTCTTCAGCTTTTGGCATTGTTTCGTGTAAGCTTTACAAGGGAAGACAAAGCA
This sequence comes from Adansonia rubrostipa, assembly GCA_038381775.1. NCBI lineage: Eukaryota > Viridiplantae > Streptophyta > Magnoliopsida > Malvales > Malvaceae > Adansonia > Adansonia rubrostipa. The sequence goes on from JBBYHM010000012.1 coordinate 548,466, forward strand.
CCTTGTTTCATTCTCACAAACTCCAGATCTTTCAAACTTTCAAGCTCCAAAATCTCCAGATTTTGAAACTTTCCTGGTCGGAAAACTAACTGATTTCAACCATATGCATCTAGAAGTTGAAGCTCCAATAGATTTGGAAGATCTTCAAGGGCATCGATCGGATTGCTTCTAACTTGGATCCCTTTAAGCGAATCCTGACCAAGTCATGCAAGGAAGATACCCAGGCTGCTACCTTCTCTAAGCGCCCTTTCAAAAACGGGCGTTGAAGAAACTTTGGAGGATTAGACATTGCTTTTAGATCAAGAAATTCGTCTTCCGCAGTCGACGCTACATCCAAAGATTGAAGATTTTCCATATTGCCAATTGAGAGGCACAAATATTTCCCATCCTCTTCTTTCAGGTCTATGATTCCCCTTCCGCAGCTGCGTCAGGTTTCCCAATGCCTTTATCGATCCTTCATCCCCGTTAGCCTTTATGAATGACAGTTTCTGCAGGGCAACAAGTTTCCCGATTCTTCTTCGGGTCTTGAAACCTTGAAATAAAATGCCTATCCGATTCTTCTTGTCGTAATGATAGACCAGCAGATGGCGTAGCTTCATAAGTTTGACGATGGTTTTTGGTAACTCCGTGACAAAAGTTTGCTTGAGATCTAAGGTCCCGGGATTTTGAAGCTTTTTGATGGACTTTGAAAGCTTTCTAATGTTTGTATTCCTCAAAGACAAGTACTTTAAAATGATGAGATTGGTAATTGCATTGGGAAATTTGTCCAAAGTGGCACCTTGGATATCCAAAACTTTCACCATGCTAAAACCTGACAGAATAGTTTGGCTTACAGTGTGGGTTAACATTTTCACTCCAAACATGAAAACGGAACGACCGCGAGGGAAATTCCTTTGCAACAGGTTACTGCAAGTCTTGTGAATGGATAGGCGACGAGCTTTCTCGTTGAAACTTGACAAAAGTTTTCCTCGTGAGACTTCGAGAGAATGATTTTATGCAGAAGGCGATGAACCCGACAGTTCTTAGGACGCCCATCGAAGTCTGTTTCGTCCTCTAGGACCAGCTTCCTTTGGATGAGCTCTTTAAGGCAGTCAACCGCAACTTCTTCGGGTGATTTTCCTACGACTTCTTTCATGAGTCCCTCTGATATCCGTAACCGAATCAATTTTCTTCGGTTAACTGTGTAGCCTTGCGGAAAGATACTGAAGTAAAGCAAACAAAATTTCAGATGGTAAGGCAGATCATTATAACTAGCTGACAGTACGTTAGATATGCTCGAAAGACGGCCGTCGCTTTCCAGCTCTGACCGAGGCTGTCATGCAATTTCCTCCATGCATATGCGGTTGTCTTGGAATTCAATAAGAGGTTGCCAATTGCAACAATTCCGATGGGTAATCCCTCGCATTAATACAACAGATTTTCCGACCATTCTACCAATCCGGCAGGGCATTCACTGCTCAATGGGAAAACCTTCTTATGGAACAGCTACCGAGCGTCGTCGGAAGACAGAGGTTGTAAGTTGTAGAGACTAACGGTAGAGTTATGACAAGTGAGCAATGTCTCCTCTTCGTGTGGTGATGATTATTCGACCATGATTTTGATCTGGCAATGCATATTTGATGGATTCCCACACATCTTTGCTCCACAAGTCATCGAAGACTATACCTTTTGTTTTGAAGATATTTCCTTAGCTTGTCCGTCAGCTGGACCAGACTCGTGGTGAAAAATTCGGCGGAAGTCGACCATGAGTTGAATAAAAAAACCGCTTCATCATCGTCAACAAGAGCTTCTCTTTGTTATCGGACTTGGAAAGAGGGATCCAAGCGGAACAATCAAAGCTAGATTTAAGTCCCTCGAACACTTTCTTGACGAGAAGGGTCTTTCCAGATCCGCCCATGCCAACCACGAACTTGACTTTTAGTTTTGGTTCTCAGTCAACTGCCCATTCCATCAAACTGTTTCGAGGTTCTTCTAACCCCACCATATCAGTGTCGTCCATGTACAAAGAGGCGATTCTCGGATAAAGGTAGGCGTGATTTTCAGGAGCCGAACTTGAAACATGAGACGAACTGATGACATGGTATAATTATCATGAGGGAAAATTCAAAAACCCTAAGATTTTCAACACTGAAGCATTCATCTACTATAGGTGAAAATTCAAAAAACACAACTAAAATAATGTAAATCCTTAAATAACCCTAAGATATCCATGAATACAACTATCCCAATGACTAATTATATCCTCAAAAAAGTGATTTATTTCATTGCTTAGTTGTCTTGCAAGAGTGAACTCAATTTCATAAGTCAAGGCTGGAGATTAATTGGGACAGCTTTTAATTATTTTTATAGATTATGCTTTTGATTAATGCCAAAACACCAATCAATATTCTTCTTCCTCTGGCCAGTTTCCTCGCACTTGTGCAGAAGACGTTGACTCTCTTTCGACATCCTCTATCGGAAGTAGATAGGTAACAATCGAATTGGAATTCAGCCTCAAAATTTCCAAAGTAGAAACAAACCAAAGACCAAGTCATTGCTCCTAGACGATAGCTTTATATTTTTATTTAGTTTAAAAAAGTTAAAACTCCAAAAATATTAATGCTGCGATCACTGGATTGGACCTTCGTAGGTATCTGCAACGCCCATAATCCAACGCCAGTGGAATATAAAATATAGAAGAGCAATGAGGAACTTCTTAGTCTTTATCAATTATCATGAGAAGACTATAGTATTTCCTGGACAGCGAAAAAACAGTTTGATTTTATAGTAATCACATATGAAGCCACTAATTTTAAGGGTCAAGAATTAAGATGTAAATTTTGGGTTAAAATAAAATTTTCACTATATTTTATTAAAAAAAAATTGAGAAGATAGAGGTGAGTCGAGGGGTCCGAGGTCCTTTTGTCATGTGTGTAAATCTTTATCCAAGCTATATGTAGTTTTAGACTTGAATCTTGCGTGTGCAACCAGTGCTCTCGGGTGAACATAGACCCACACACGGACCTTGACACCGGCTTGCCTCGTCTAACTTCATCCCTGATAATAATCTACTTACACTTATAGTCTCAAATAAATATAAAAAAGAAGAGAAAAAAATATTTTTTGTTGCGAATTATAAAAATATTTAAATTATAAATATACATATAATAAATTAATATTTGCATAATTTATTATTAAAGTATTGAATTATTAAATTTAATGATTAAAAATTAATTTCCAACAACTTTAAAAAATATATATATGTATATGTATGTATACATACGATGGTTAATTTGCCCTTAAGATGACTTACGCTGGTTAATTTGCCCCAAATAACCTAAGGCAAACTTTAAATTATACATCAGATAAAAACTTCCATCATAATACTTTAAAATAATTTTATCAATTAAATTAATATCACTTAAATTATTAAATTAAATCAAATAAAGATCTCAGTTGCTTCATCAACAATCCCAAACTCATTTGTTTAGATTTGCCTCTTTGATGAAGGAAGCCCAGGTCAAATTTCGCCCATTGACAGCCCGAAAGGCCCCCACGCTAGCTTTTCTCCATGCTCCGAGTGTCAGGCTCACTGCCACAACTCAAACACTCACAGAAAGCCAGGAACGATGGCCTCCTCAAAATCCAACAACAACCTTTGCATTTCCGAATTTCCCAAACCACCCTTTCCTTCCCTTACCCTTTTTCGAAACTAGCCTTCCGATCATCTTCTCTCGCCTTCTCTAAAACAGCCCAGTGCTTCCAATTTGCAAGCCTTTCCAAGAGCGAACCACCTGTTTGTTTCGATGAAGAAGAAGAAGAAAGAGAAGGACCCAGCAACTTATGGGTCGCTGGAATTTGAAGACTTAGCATTAGACAGTGTTGTTTACCGGAAGACGCTGAGATTGGTGGAGCGTTCCATGTTTGCTGCTGTCACTGGACTTGTCTACTTCTTACGCCTCGCAATTGAAGTTTCTTTTGTTTTTCAAAGTGTTTGAACTTTGAATTACCGTACGTTGAACACTATATTTACGGGATATTAGCTTTAAAAGTTTCTGTTGTCAGCAGTACATTATTAGAACCAGAGTTTTCCAAGACTAGATTTCACGTTAAATTTAAAGCATGCAATGGGATTTTGTCTGTTGATATTTTGTATGTTAACAGAAAAAGGGATTTTAGTCGTTTTAGCTTTGATCTTTATAATTTAACTTTGTTTTGATGGGAAGCAAAAGAAAAGAAATTGAATTTCTGGGGCATCATTGTAGTTTTACTTGGAATCACCATGTTTCTTTCAATTTCTTCATTTCTCTCTAATAGGTCATTTTAGAAAGTAAAAAACTCATTGCATTATTATCGACTCTATGTTTTTGCTTTTTGGAACCAGCTGTTGATGTATTCCATGCCACGTAGATTAACTAGTATTGTACATGTTTCTAACTTGGATTGCATTTTTCGCTAACAGAACTACTTTGGGTGTTTGTTTTCATTGCCGATAGTGATTTCTTCTATAAGATGGGGTGTTGCATGTGGGAGGAAACAATTGGTTTTTTTAACTCTTCAAGTGTTTTAATGTGTGAATATTACTAAAGTTATTGATTGTCTAATTATTGAGATGGTCTTTCGTCTTGTCAGGTTGCGAAAGGTTCTGTTATTGTTTTGTCTTGTCTAGCCCTGTAAGAGCCCTAAACTGTTTGGTGAGCTGAATCTGATCTGAAGTGAACTTATTTTGCTTGATCTGAGCTATAATTAAGCCACTAAAATATTGCCAACTACGCCTCAGATATTTGTGTGCTCCTTCTACTTCTTTTTCAGCTATCTAATTAATCAGTGCTTGTTTGCTGTTTTTGTGCTTGGGGTATAGGGTAATTGTGATGATTTCGCTTTAAGTGCAAAAGCCTGATATCTTTTTTCCCCTCATATTTCACTCATGTTAAGTGGACATTTCATTGGCAGCTTTGAATTGAATTGACCAAATAATTCAAAAACCTTTTAAATTAACTCACTAAAGCGTTTCAGATATCCAATCTGTCTGGTATTTTTTAATTTGGGTTGAGACAAGTATGTTACCCTTGGGTGGAGATGGGCTGCGTTGGTGCCGTTCCTTTTTTTGGCCAAAGTTGCAATGTGCCGGTTGTAGTGGAATTTTTACATTTATTCTGTAAGGGGATGTATAATTGACTTACTTTTTCAATATTTTGCCCTTGAGGCTTGTACATGGAGTACTTGGTTTCACAGTGGGTTCTTTGTGGAGGTAACTAGTAGTGCTTGCAGTTATATACTCTCGTTACACCTTTTTGTATAAGAAATGTATCTGAATTATACTTGATATGATTTTACTGCATGTATTAGAAATTCCTCTTATTTTATGAAGTATATTAAACAACAATATTCGGTTTCAAATGCATTCAGACCAATAACTAACTGGTTTCTTTGTTCTATCATGTTTTATATCTTCTCAGATTGGGAGCTAATTGGAATGCCTCAATCGTGTTGCGCACGATTGCAATGCTTTCTCCCTTATGCACATTCTTTCTCATTAAAAGCAATCAAATCTTCTCTTCATATCCTGAACTCTTGCACTTTACAATTTTTCAAAATTTCAGGCTTGATAGATGGGTGCCAGGGGCTATGACTTTACAACATCTTTCTTAATGAGAGAAAACATACTGGCTTTGATAGTTGTTTTATACTTTTTTTTCTTCTATAACCCTTATACTTAATTACTTTGATATCTGAAATTCATTGTATACTTCTTTCATATGCTTGAAGATCACCATAAAAATTAATGCTTCTCTGTTGTATATTTTTGTTTTCGTGGGCATCAGTTTGATTCTGTCGATGAACTTCATTGTTCTTTATTCGGGATTTTGGTATATTTGACCAACATACCTTTATGCCCTCTTATCTTTTTTATATGTTGGTGCTTGAAGACTTTAACTTTTATTATGCAAATTCAACAAGTTGTGCTCAGTAGTGCTACCTTTGTGTTCTTGCTGCACCTCTTGTATTCGGTGTTTACTTTACCAAAATGGGAATGAAGACTTCACTGACATTGCCACCATGGTTGGAGAAGGCTATATAATATAATGGTAACTTTAGCTGCTCTTTTCCCTGCTCATTCCATTTTAAAGAGGGGAAAGAAAAAACTTAGTGATGATCCGTGTATTTTTGTCGTGTTTTTGTGGTTTTATAGATTTTGATATATTCATATATCTATGGCATCTTGTATTTTCTTAGTTTATGATTTCGAGGAATTGTTCCTTTTCGTTACTGGAAAAAAAAAAAGCCCTTGAAAATGGAGAGAATTGGGCAGTTGGAGGTGGAGAGTGGAGCACATTTTATGAAAGAACAAGTGCAAAATTGATTTGTGTGGAAACCAAAACTACCCAAACTGTATCACTGACCCCTACACACAGATGGAGGAAGATGATGAACATATATACAACTTGCAAGTTGCAATATGCAAAAGTTCATTAATGTGCATTGAACAAAGAGAGAGATGCCTTCAAGTTCAACAACTCCCAGAAATAATCAGGATTCAGGAATTATCATTTATTCTTTATATATATATATATACATATAAGATATTGATATTTGAAATAATTCAAACTTATTATATATCATCTTTTAAGAATGAGTGCATAAATTAACAGGTTTGATCTTAACATAAACCTTTTTTTTAAATGATGGCTTAATTTTTGTTTTTGAGTAGATTCTTAAGGTATAACAAGAATTCTTTTTTTTTTTTTTGATAAGTTACAGTACTGGCTATTACCATATATACTCTAACAATTTTGTTATTTTTAATCATAAAATAAAAGTGATATTAATATTTACTAACGTCTTCTTCTTCTTGTAATAATAATAATAATAATATAGTAATGAGCAAACCCTAAAATTTCAAATTTTCAAGACGTTTCGTTTTTGGTTTTTTTAATGACTTAAAATATTAAGCTCTGTTTGGCACTTTCTTTGTTTTTTTAGCGTATAGAACGTGTTGAAATGTTGACCAACTTTCCACCACATGCCAGGTGCCAGCCAGCCTTTTTATTCTCTCTCTTATTTTCCCTTGTATGTATGAAATAGTTAATAATAAATACAAATTTTCATTTTTAATTAAAAATATATAAATTTATTTAAGGTTGAGATTATCGAGCCTTCAATTTGACCTAGCACATTCCTATCTCTTTTTAATTAATATATATTTTTATTAATTTTAATTATAAAATATATTTAAAATTTTAATATTAAAAAAAAGAGAGCTTTACACAAGAATTTTCAACTATCAATGTGTACCCATAAATAAATCAAAAAAATAAATATAAATTTTATTTTTTAGTTTTTTTTTTATTTTGTTATTTTTCTAACTTGTTACCTTTTTTATGTTAATTAGTAACTTTATTCTTATATAAGGAAGTTCATCAAACAAAGAGGATAACATAAACACGTTGCATGCTTAAGAATATGATTCCCCATTATAAAAGCAGCCTTTACATTATTCCACCTAATAAAGTGACAATGTAAAAAAAGTTTACGGGCAATTATTTACATAAAATATTGTTTTACTTTTATAATGCTAATTGATTTTCATTAGGTTGATATCAAAAATATTTTAAAAATAAAATTTTAAATATCTTTTAATAGATTTAAAGTAGATATATTTTGAAAAAAATATAAATTAGGGGTAAAAATAAGTAAAAGTTTAATAAAAATCTTTGTATCATAGCGAATAAAATATTTTAGTCATTCTACCATTAAATTAAATATTTAAGTTTTTATACTTTTAAAATTACAGTAAATAAAAAAAAATAGTTAACAATGTTAAAAATATTATTTAAATATTAATAAAATACTAATGTATCATGTGATATGAAATTTTAAATTTTATATAAAAATAAGTTTAATTACTTCGATTTAAGATTTTTTTTATAAAAATTAAAATTTTATATCATATAATATGTCAGTGTTTATCAATATTTAAATAATTTTTTAATATCATTTATTATTTTTTTATTTATTATAATTTTAAAAATATAATTATTAAAATATTAAATTTAATAATAAAAAATTAAAATACTTTATTTCTTGTAATATGGGCTCTTAGTGTACTTTTACCTGTAAAAATAAAAACAAATCTTACATTCGTTTTCGTGTCAAAATCCCTTTCTTTGGGATGATTTTACTTTCTTAAATTAATAAATTTAAATCCCTCAAGATAAATAATTATAAAATTCCATATATACAAATAAAAAGTGAGAAAAAAAAAAAGACAATACGGTAAAAAAAAAAAAAATTCCCTTTGATCCGCTTTTCTGTTTTTGACCTTTTTATTTCCCTTTTTTTTCTCTCTTTTTGCCATTTGAAGCAGTATAAAAACTCTGTTTTTTCCCCTTGTTACTGCTTCCTTCGTTTGAAAGGCGGGAGAGGAAGGAAAGAAAGAAAGAAAGAAGCCTGTTGCTTTATTTTGTCTTAAGTTGATTTGATTTGATGCGACAATCTCTCGCAGATTAAATCTCTCGCTTGATCTCTGCTTCAAATCGGTGTATACAAACTTTCATTTTTTTTATTTTTCACTTTCTCGAATCTTTTTTTCCTTTTCCTTGTTCTCTTTTTATTGCTTCCTTTTTAAGTCGCAGATCTCCTCCGTTTTTTTTTTTTGATCAGTTTGTTCCTTATTTTTTTTTTCAAGAAAATCTATTTATTCATGATCTATAGTAACCCATTTATTTATACTTTGTTTTTGTCAATGATTTCTTAAGTTTCAGTTAGCAGAAAATGAAATCTTTTTGTAGTCTCTGTATCCAAATTTCATGGTATCTTTAAAAAATAACTATTGGTTCAAAAGCAAATCTTTTTGATAACAGATCAACTTTGATATTTCCTTAAATTCATCTCCTTGAAGTTTTTGGATCGTTTCTCTTAATTTCCTTGTTGGGTTTTCATGTTTTTCTTGTTACGAGACATTTTTTTTTGCTTGATTACTGAAATCAGATAAATTTTATGTTAAGATTTAGCAGGTGTCAGAAATTTTGTGGCAAGGAAGAATGGGATATATAGGGGCACACGGTGTAGCAGCTTTGCATAGATACAAATACAGTGGTGTGGATCACTCTTACCTTGCTAAATATATATTGCAACCCTTTTGGAGCCGCTTTGTTAACTTCTTCCCTCTTTGGATGCCGTAAGTTCTCCACTTTGACAAGCTTTGAATACTCATAGCTCCATTTGGTGCTTGCTTTATCATTTTTTTTCGTGTCTTGTTATTTGTTTTGAAGAAGTGATTGTATCTATACCTGTATGAACTACTTCATACTTATATATGCAGTGGATTGTTCTATTTGACATGGTACCGAGCTTAGAGGAAAGGAATGGAATTATCTTTGTTTGAAACTTTAAGTTTTAAAGACCTTATCATGCTTAAATTGGACTTTAAACATTTTCCCTTCTTAGTGATATTTTCTGGCACTAATGTATTTATGTTTGTATATGTGCATGCTTCCGGATTGGCATTTCCACCAGACCAAACATGGTATGTATTGCTTACTACTCCTAAATTGTGTTTTTTGCTGTACATACAAGCTTGCACATGCAGATACATCTGTCCACAGCGTACATATGTATGCATTGCCTGTCTTATTTGATTACTAATTTGTTATGCTTATGTTTCTTAAGATAACACTTACAGGATTTATGTTCTTGGTTACATCGGCACTGCTTGGCTATGTGAGTGGGCAACTCTCTCTCCTTATTTTCTTCAATTTTATATTTATTTTGAGTTCCGATCCCAAGTTGAACTTTTTTTTTTGGTGACTCAAGATGTTATCACTTTTCCTTACTAAACCAATTTTCTGCAAATTCTATTTCAGTTAATCTCTGCATCATTTTTGAAAAACACTTATGCTATTCTTTCTTTTCCAATTCATGTTAATCAATGAGCATCTTCTAATTTTCAGATTAAAGTAGAAGGGAATGTGTGTTCTATCTTCTGTAGTTTCTAGCCATTTCTTATGCGTGGTTGGGTTGAATGTTGTTTATATTTAACTAGATTGATAAACCGAACTTCTTTTACAGAATCTGATAGCTTTTTCAGTAAAGGTGTTTCTTTTTCCCCTTTATCAACATCAGATCAGTGTAATGAATTAGTTAAAATTAAGAGTTTTAAGGCTATGTCGATTAGAAGTGGTATTTTGTTTGTATGTAAATAATATTTTAAATGATTAGAATGGTATTGATGTGACTTGAGCATGTTGATTTAACCTGCAAATACTGTAAATTTTATTTCCTTTTCTCATGCATTTGCAATTTAGTATAGAAATAAATTTCAATTCTTCTGGTGGCAGTTTCTGTTACGCAACTGGTGTTGCCTTGCTTGTATGTTTAATTTATGTAGTTCTCATGGGTAAACATATAGTTCAGCAAGCATTTTGGTTAAGTGTATGATGGTTTCTGGGAAGGCTTAGGAGAATGGTAATCATTTTCTTTTGCCATTATCTTTCCATCCAATTTTTTGTTTGTATTACTGCTTCAGGTTTATTCCCCTCGCTTGGATTCACCCCCACCAAGATGGGTTCATTTTGCACATGGGGTACTTCTATTTTTATATCAGGTTTATACCTTTTCCTTGCTGGCAATGTATTCAAAATTCTTTGTTCTTATTCCCTGATGTGTTTGGGAAGAGTATGAGTGTGAATATTTTACTTTTATTTCAGTATGTGTTCTTTTAACGTATTACTAAGTACTAATTACCTGCTAGACTTTTGATGCTGTTGATGGGAAACAAGCTCGACGAACAAACTCCTCAAGTCCACTTGGAGAACTTTTTGACCATGGTAATTTCACTTTATCATGTCTTCTCTCCATCCTTTGCATTTTTTTTTTAACAAATTCTGATGGAATAATTATTTTTGGCGGTCCTGAAATATTGCAGGTTGTGATGCACTTGCATGTGCGGTATGCATTTAACTTGTTGCATTACAGAACAATGACTAATAAAATTCCTCCATTTTACAAGATTGATTCTTTTTACAGTTTGAAACCATGGCCTTTGGGAGCACTGCTATGTGTGGAAGGGACAGTTTCTGGTTCTGGGTTATTTCAGCTGTTCCATTTTATGGAGCTACATGGGAACAGTAAGTAATCCAAAGTGTGCAATGCATTTTATGGAGCTGTTCCATTTTTTTCTCTCTTCTAAGAAACCTTGCCATACATTGTGCAATTCTTCAACTCCTTGGTTTATTCTATAAAAGCTTTATAAATTTTGTTTTCAATTGCTTTTTTCTCGCAAACTTCACCATTTCTTGTTTGGCAATTGGGTTGAAAAATTTTATGATAATATCATGATGTGTATTTGGGGTATTCTAAATATGCTGTTTGGTATGTATGTCTCTTGAATGTCTTCATCCTTTACACGTAAAATTTTTGAAGGACCTTTTAGTTTTCTAATGTGGTTTTTGTAGCAAGTTTAGGGTTCTGTTAGCCATGCTGATACTTCTGTTGTGTTTCATTTTTTATGCAGCTATTTCACCAATACGCTTATCCTTCCTGTAGTTAATGGGCCAACCGAGGGTCTTGCGCTGATATATGTAATGCACTTTTTCACAGGAATTGTTGGTATGTTTCCTCACTTGCTGTTACTTGTGCCTTTGACAACCTATACTATGAAACCTTTATTTTTTCTTGTGTTCCATGCATAAAAAATTTTGACCTTCTATTGATTTTTCTTTCTTCTGTTTACTTTTCTTTTTTTTTTTTTTTTTCACTTTTCTAATTGCTTTATATTTTCCCTTCAAGGTGCCCAGTGGTGGGTTCAGCAATTTGGGGAGTCCATACCCTTCTTTAGTTGGGTGCCTTTTGTTAATGGTAAGCTTTTTCTTTAAAAAAAATTGTGATAATAACTTTTTTCCCAATTGAACAGTTATCACCTAATGCCTTTTTTTGTTGATATTGCAGTAATAATGTAAATTCAATATATGGGAGACCATAGTGACATTTTAAGAGTACTTACATGAAAAGTATTAACAAAATAAACGATATGAATTATAAGATATGATGACTTTTAACTTAAAATTTTCTTTCTACGTGTGCTTGATTATGAATGACAGCCCTTTGAATGGTGGATGATTCTTCATTATGCTACTTATATTAATAGCATTGATAACGAGTAAATCAGTGTACATGGAAATGATTGGGGTAAAACTAACTAAAATATTTTAATAACTGATCGTTGTGGTAGTTTGGAGCTGCCAATGACAAATTTATGATGGATTCACTAGATTCTGTCATGAGATTGCTTCACACTTGACTTTCCCAATATGTGATTGCCACGATATGCTATCCTTGTTCTTCTTTCAATGCCTCATCTTGGTGCTGCCTTTGTTTCAGCCGTGTTCCTATTCTACAATCATGTGCTATTATTTTTAATTATCATTTGCTATTTGATGTATCTGGCATTTCCGAGTATCCGTCTTTAGATTGCCAAAATCTGTTTTTACGTGGTGGTTGCATTTTGAAATCATTAACTGCTAAGGCATTATCTGTATAGAGATCTGATATTTGATTAATTATTTTTATTTATCAATATTTTATCTTAAGAAATGCAGTTCAAGCTCAGAAATTGTTCTTGCTTTATTATTATTATTATTATTATTATATGTTGTCCTTGGATTGTTGAATCTCATTGGCTTCTGTTGCTTTTGTCACTCTTTTCTTTAACTATTGTTATTGCCTTTTTACCTTTTTTTCCTTTCTTTGGCTTTAGAAATTCCAACATACAGAGCTGTGCTGTATTTGATGATAGTGTTTGCCGTTATACCTACAGTGACTTGCAAGTAAGTGCTTATCTGCATCCTAAATGGTAAATTTATTTCTTTTTTTTTTTTTTTTGGCTGAAGCTTCTCAGACTTTCTTTTTGGCACTCTTGCAGTCTTAAACTAGAGCTTTGAATTACTTGGCTCAGTCTCTTTGACCTTTTTCAGAACATTGTCTACTTTAGCCAGTTTTACTCTAATGTTACAGCTGAAGCTTGACATGCTTTCATTTTGGCATTCTTGTAGCATTGTACTCGAGCTGTGCATTATTAAGCTGAGTTACATGATCTAATTGCAGTGCCATCATCAATTTTTTTTTTCCAACTCAGAACTTGAAAATCCACATATTTGATTACTGCCAACAGATTTTAGCTTCCTAGGCCCATATGAAATGCAGAGGCCAAGGTTTCTATGCATGAGACCTTCTTGTGTGTCCAGGGTTCTTTATTTTGTTCATACTACAGCTGTTTGGTTGATATCTAAATAAGCTTATGTGACGGTATGGTTTCTTTCGCAGTATAAGCAATGTCCATAAGGTCGTTAAGGCAAGGAAAGGAAGCATGCTACTGGCATTAGCAATGGTAATTCTGTAACTTTTTATGTGTTTCTTGCTTCCTTCCATGTCTGCTTAAATGATTAATAGATTTTTCTGTTCTTTCTTGCCAGCTTTACCCCTTTGCTGTACTCATGGGAGGAGTGCTTCTTTGGTAAATTGAGTCTGTCCTTTTTTCTTGTAGAAATGTTGGCTTTTTTTTTGGTGCATATTTGCCTTACATCGACTTTATTCTTTTTTTTTTTTTTTTACTAAGGGATTATCTGTCACCATCAGATGTAATGGGAAATTACCCACATTTAGTTATACTGGGAACTGGACTTGCATTTGGGTTCCTTGTGGTAAGTATTGCTTGTTTTTTGATTTGAATCTTCCAATACTTCTTAATTCCTAGTTTATTATACAATAAAAAGCAAGTTGATGTCTGGTGGTTTAAATTCTTTACAGTGTGTTTGGTTCGCTGTAATGGGAATTCTATTACAGTTGTATTTCAGCCCGTTACAGTAATGCGGCTGTTTGGTTTGCAGAGTGGCTACTCTGCGGAATAGCCTATTATGGCCTTATTCTACTAAATCACTGAATAGCCATTTTGCGCTTCCCCCTCACCCCACTGAATGGCTATTTCGACCTTAGGCGGAATAATAAATTGCTTTAGGGGATTTGAATCCCTTACAAAAAGGATTCAAATTATTGTTCTATTCCATTAAAGCAAACTACTAGATATAGTTATTCTATTCTATTCCGTTCTCACAGAATATCTATTCCATTATAGCTCTATTCTATTACAATGAACCAAATGCACTGTTAGTGTTTCATATGTTTTTTTAATGACTGTTGCCACATCTATAACTGCAATTGGTGACACTGATCCTAATATGTTAACAACACTTTCTTTGTATATAATCTGGCTTGTTAAAATCTTGAGACGGTTCCTTGCTTGCTTGAATGCCAATAATTTGGATAATGAGCTAATGCTATTTATTCTACCTTTCTTTCAAGAGTGAATATCTTGTAACAATCTAAGTTTTGTGATTTTAATGTGAATGCTGTTGAATCCTACAAAAGTTCTTTTGATTTCCTTATTTCTTCTCTCTTCAGTAATTCATTTTTTCTTTTAATAATTTTAATACATTAAACCTAAGCAAATCCTTGATTTTTTTTATATGATTAAGTCTTTCCTGTTTCTCTCTGCTCATCCCTTCAAAATGCATTGATGATTTTCTCTGTCTGACACACTTTCGACAAACTTCTGCATACCAAATGAAAATATTTAGTAATTTATTTATAACTCTGATTTTTCCTGCTCCTACAACCTTGTGGAAGAGGGGGTGTTATTATGATCTCCAGTGTCAATCTTGGGGCTTCACTCCATGTTGCTTTCTATACGCATTGAATTGCTTCTATTAGTTCCTAGGCTTTAGATGTTTACTTTCTCTGAACAGCACTTAGACTCATTTATCGAGCATTACTAAGGTAGGAAGACAAATTCCTATTAAGATGGTTACCGGGGAATTTTTTTTTGACAGGGACGGATGATTTTGGCTCACTTGTGTGATGAACCCAAGGGATTGAAAACCAACATGTGCTTGGTAAGTAGCATTCTTTTGTGAATCAACATACTTTGGTCAAATTGATACGAGTAGAGGCTTAATGGAGCTGAGCTTATAGAAGCTTAGGGTGTGGCTTATAAAAGATTTAATCAAGCTCGAGCCAATCCAACAGATTTGTCAGCTTTAGCTTGATTGATCGGGGATTAATCTCAACTGAGTTTGAAAAAAAAAATTCTACTTGTTCTTAAATAAGGATCCTGCTAAATTTTTTACATTCGTATTATCTTTATTTACGCTAGATCATGTAATTATGTAATATCTGCTCAATATTTGAGCTTTAGCATGATAAGCTAAGCTGAGCTTACCTTAAGCTTGAATTTGGCCCTTTTGTTAACCGGCCTGAGTTGAGTGAATCCTGGATTGAGATGAATGTGAGCTGTTTCTCGCTTTTGCAACTTTACCCTCTACTACTTTTGGAGTTCAATAAACTAGTGCCATATGATTTTGTCCCTTCAAAAAATTACCGCTTTACTTTTTAAATCTGATTCCAAGCATTGGGAAAAAAGAATATGTTATTTTATTTACTGGAGCAGTGATTATAGTCTAAAAGGGAAAAAAAAAAAAAAGAATGTTGTTTTTTAATCTTTAACTAGTTTTTGATGGACCTGAATACATGGTTCCAAAGTGGTTAACTGTTCTATATTTCATTTGCAGTCACTCTTGTATCTTCCATTGGCAATTGCAAATGCTCTTACAGCTAGATTAAATGATGGGTATGTTTGTTAGATTTTGATTTCCGACCTGATACATTGCCATTCCATTTTAGCTGTTGTTTCTGAAGAACATGATGCTGATTTTTTTTTTCCATCTTTTTCTACAGTGTTCCTTTAGTCGATGAGTTCTTTGTTCTTCTTGGTTATTGCGTGTTCACAGGTATGAATATGACTGCCTTATATTTAGCCATTTTAGTTTGGAAGTATATAATTACGGTATTTTAAGCAATCGTGTTCTTGCATTTATTAAATCAATTCAATGCTGAACTGGTTCTGTGCTTGAAAACGAGAACGAGATCTTTTCATTTATTATTTATTAACATATTAATTTGTATTATAAGTTAGCATCTTTATCTCTGTGTTAAGCTCATTGCTCTGCACTATCATTTTACTCGTTTGCTGTTTATATTTTGCCTAACATTTCTCTTATTGTCAAATAGGATCACTCTACTTACACTTTGCCACATCGGTTATTCATGAAATTACGACAGCTTTGGGAATTTATTGCTTCAGGTAAGGAATTTGTGCTGTCCATCAACGTTATTTTGTGCATGGAATCTTGTTCTCGCCAATTTATTTTACAGTGATTTGGATGGCCCCCGTAAATAAAAAGTTTAAGGCCCCTAAATTGTAGGAATCATTATACCCCTGCTCTCTACATTGTGTTTTTTTTTTTTTGCTTTAATGTGTTTCGGGTCCAGTTCTACATAAGATTCAGTGTGATGACTGCGGCGGTCGGGACATGGAAACTACTTGGGTTAAATTAACTCCTTAACTTGTTTGGTTATGGACTTAAGGTTGTGTGAAGTGATATACGCGTAAATCTGGTTTTACTTTCCCAGTAAATCGTTTTAGTTTACTGAGATTCATCTTGGATATATGTACATAGGACAGGTCTATTTTTCAATCTGTAGTTTTTACAATACCAAGGTTTGGATTGCTCATCAGGTTGATTCTTCTCGAACATTGTTTTCTAATCATTGTCCCCTGCTTAAAATGACAGGATAACTAGGAAAGAAGCTTGAACGTCGGGTGATGCTTATCCGGGTATTTTTTTTCCTTAGTATTCGTAACCCTGATTGTGAGGTCGCTATAAATTTAGTTTTAACACATGTTTCAGCTTGGAGTTCATGTCGGATTAACACATTCTGACGTTGGTGTTTTCACAAATCATCTCACAGGTTTCTTCGATGCGGAAGTGGTTTTTACTACGTTTTGTTTGAATGGAAAAGGTTGGGAAGCGCTGCCATAGTGTTTCAGTATTTGGCAAAATTCTTTGTGATAAATACATTGATGACTGAATCTGTATCTATAGTTACGGTGCCAAAGACAATTGCAGCTCATCAACATTTTTATGAATTGATTTTGTCGAGTTTTGAGAATTAGGAATATTTTTAGGTATGTAAAACTCTTTTCATTTATGACTTAAATGTATGAATAATTTATATTTTCTGGTGGATATCTGGGATCAAAGTTCCCAAGCATTAAAAAGAAAAAAAAAACTATTTAATGGTGATTTACACTATAGTGCTTGTTTTTAAGTATATTTATCGATCATCAGTACCGTATCAATGAATACATCGAGTTTTATTTGGTACAAAATAATTTTGGTGGTATGTTTTGATATATCGTTTTAAATTTATTGGTATTTAAAATTTTTTTTGTTATATTTGTATGGAAAGAGAAAATTTGTTGGAAAAATTTGTTTTCATTCATGTGAATGTTTTAGATTTCATAAATAAGGTTAATAAGTTACATATATTTTTAAAGTAAATTTAAAAAATTAAAATATTAATTTAAAAAATATCATAAATTTTTAATGTGCTTGCAGAATTAGAAAAAAAAAAAAAAAACTCCATTTTGTAAAACTTTTGTTCTTATCAAAATAATAAAATAAATCATGACCTTATAATTATAGTTATATTATTATAATTTGAATTGAGTTGTGAATTATAATCTGCAACTGCAAGTTGATGAACCAGAAAAGCAAGGAAACAAAATCAACATATGTGACTTAAAAAGAAATTTTTTATTTATAACAATTTTTCTAGTAAGCTACGAGGCTTACTATATAATAATAATAATAATAATAATAATAATAATAATAATAATAATAATAATTAAATATAAACTTTATTAGTTTTATTTATTATTTTTTATATATTAGAAAAAAATATGCATATAAATAATGATTTAAAAAAATGTCATTAATGCAGTTGTTATGAAATTTTGACTTCAAATAAAGTAAAGAAAAATGATAAAACGAGATAAAAAAA
>JBBYHM010000012.1:577027-589654 GCA_038381775.1 Adansonia rubrostipa
ACAGTCTCCTTGACCGCGAGGTGTGGGAGACAAAGATAATGCATAAAAAATGGAAAAAGTAAAAGGGGAATAATTCATAAAAACAAAGATTTAACGAGGAGCTATTACATCAACAATCTTCAGCTTTATCCCCTCGAGATACTCACTCTTTTTTATTCTATTATAAAGTAAAATGGAAGGTGGAATTTTCTGACTTTAATTCTTTTTTTTTTAATTAATAATGAAAATGAACCTCATGAAATGTTGGATTCCATACAGCCCACTGTGGGAGCTTAGATTGCTAGATACATAAAATTTAATTTAAATTTAATAATTTATATATTTATATAAATTTAAATTTATTAATAATTTATTTTATAAAAATTTTAATATATTTATATATATTATATCATATTTATATTATTTTTATATTATGATTTTAGTTATCTCTTTATATTATATTTATTTTATATAATAATACTCTATCCAAAATCACATAGTATACCTAACCCCATTTGTTGAGGAAGCCCAAAATTTGATTAAGCATCCTTAAATATAATTAGAAAAGGTAAAATCTTATAGTGCTTAACAGTTAATATCTCACTTTACATTTTTTCTTAAACATTTTTACGATGTTAAAGTGGTGGCACTAAAGGAGAAAATTCTCAAAGATCCTATCCCCTAAAAAATGCATGATTGAAAGATTTCTTTCCTTTATCAAATCACCTTTTGATATTATCTAGATGTGGTTGATGTAGCGTTGTAGCGTAGCTTAGCTTCTTATATTTTGTTTTTTTCCCTCTACTTTTGATTGAACCAGTGGAAGGCATGTTAGATTTTTTTTTTTTAATTATCAAAGTGTATGAGTTTTCTTGGGTCTTATTTCTGAGTTTCTGACACAACGTTTAGAGTAAGTGAAATTCTAGGAACCATGAAGGGGGATTTTCACGGCTCGGGCTCCTAATGTAAACATTGCATGAAACAACACAATCTTTACTTACCTAAGCATTACTTCAGTTGAATTATCTGCTTACGGACTTCCACCAGCTGCTCCTTACCTGCTTCATATAAAAAAGAAGCTGTTGGCTGGTTCCTTTCTTGAAGCTGCAACTACTGATAGCAATGGGGCTCAGGAAAGAGAAGCTTGTTTTGAGTTGGGTTTCTTTGCTTTGCTTAGTAACTTCTGCATCTGGATTGCTTTCACCAAAAGGAGTTAACTTTGAAGGTAACTGAAAGAACACCCCTGAACATAGTTGTCTTTTAATGATCCTTTTGAATGTTTTCTTCAATGTTCTTTTCTTCAGTGCAAGCTTTAATGGGCATAAAAGAAACTCTAGTTGATCCTCATGGGGTTCTTGAAAATTGGGATGAAGCTGCTGTTGATCCATGCAGCTGGAATATGGTCACCTGCTCAATTGATGGTCTAGTCATTGGCCTGTAAGTAGCAACTATTTACGCTCATTCAAACTTCAAAAATGACTAAACAAACAGATATAGACAGTTACATTTTCTTGTTGAAATGATGTTGTTTTTCAGAGGAGCTCCAAGCCAGTATTTGTCTGGTACTCTTTCCCCTACCATTGGAAACTTGACAAATCTTCAGCTTGTGTGAGTGCCAAAGTCGTCATCATCATACAAATTGGTGGTTAATTTATAGTTTCTAGCTAAACTAGAATAAATAAATGCCCTAATAAATGGAAGTTTTTTGCAGGCTCCTACAGAATAACAATATATCAGGACATATACCTCCAGAATTAGGGAAGCTTCCCAAGCTGCGCACACTTGATCTTTCTAATAACTACTTCTCTGGTCAAATTCCCAGCACTTTGTCCCATTTAGAAAGCCTCCAGTACCTGTCAGTATATATTTATGTATACATATTGGAATTTTGCGCTTGTTTCTCTGAAATATGTTTAGTTTTACTTGAATCAGCTTGAAACTTTGAATCTGATAATAGGATTTCCTTTGATTTGTATCAGGAGGCTGAATAATAACAGTCTTTCAGGAGCAATACCTTCGTCTTTGGCAAACATGACTCAGCTCACTTTCCTGTAATTCTCTTATTCTGAACTCTTCATTTTTCTTTTAGAGTACAGTATCCAACCTCTATTTGAATATAGATACGATGATACGACTCTTCAAATATATGAAAAAAAATTTTTAAAAAATTAAACATACTCTTATAGGCTATATACCCGTACCCGGCACTTATGCCTAAGTCCGAGTAACATGAACGCCAATTAGTTTTCTTTCCAAGCTAATGCATATCAGAGTAAGGGATTGACAATATATTGTGGGATCTGATCTGATCTGATCAATTTTCCAGAGACTTGTCTTTCAATAATTTGAGTGGTCCACTGCCAGGGTTGCTTGCAAAAACATTCAAGTAAGTTCCTCCTAGAGTTGGATTTTGCTTCCTGTGCTTAGTTTTACCGTGTTTAAAACATGAGAAATTTTAACTATATAACTTTCAGTACTATTTTTTTGGGTTCATTTATTATTTGCTTACTATATTTTTTAGTTGACACAGCATTGTTGGAAACCCACTTATTTGTGCCCCGGGAGCCGACGAAGATTGCTCCAGAACAAGACCAATGCCGATGTCTTTTTCCTTCAACAATTCACGAAGTATGAACAGTTCTTCCATCTTTTGAATGTTTCTTCATTTTGTCCAAATTAGAAACTTCCGTTAAATTAGTCTTGCTTCTCCAATTCTTCATTTTTTCCTAAAAAACTCATACATGATACCTGTATTTGACATATATTTGGACATGAATATAGGTATAATCCTCTAAATATATGAAAAAATTAAAAAAAAAATAATCCTATCTGTACCCGACACTCACATTGAGTTTGGGTAAAAATTCATTATTTTGAGTTGCCCTCTGTAGAATTTAAGATTTTTATATGCACCCTTTGCGATCACCTGTTTTAATATTATGTTACTTCCTGTTCTATTAGTCTAACACCATTTTCTGCGCTTGTTAGACTCGCAAACCTCTGGTAGACTCAAGAGCCATAAAATTGCTTTGGCCTTCGGCTCCAGCCTTGGCAGCATCTGCCTACTTATTCTTTGTTTTGTTTTCCTTCTATGGTGGAGGCAAAGACACAACCAGCAAATATTCTTTGATGTTAATGGTTAGTGAAAACTGAAATATATATATATATATATATATTTTATACTTGCATGAAAATCATGCAGTTTATGAGAAAGGGCTAATTTGTTTCCATAAAACAAACTCTTTTTGAACGCTTCAGAACATCTTCGAGAAGAAATTTGCCTCGGGAACTTGAAAAGGTTCCATTTCAAGGAACTTCAGGTAGCTACTAACAACTTCAGCAGCAAGAACGTAGTTGGAAAAGGAGGTTTCGGGAACGTTTACAAAGGATATCTTCAGGATGGAACGGTAGTAGCTGTAAAAAGGCTTAAAGATGGAAATGCCATTGGAGGCGAAATCCAGTTCCAGACTGAAGTTGAGATGATAAGCCTAGCAGTTCATCGAAACCTCCTCCGGCTCTATGGATTTTGCATGACGGCTACTGAGAGACTCTTGGTTTACCCCTACATGTCCAATGGTAGTGTTGCTAGTCGACTCAAAGGTAATGCAACTGTGATCATTGCTGCTCGATCATAACTCCGATCAATAACATTTACAATGTACTAAACAATCATACAATGAAGCACGTAATATGTGGATTAATATGTTGATTTTGTCACCGATCTTATTGTTTGGTAAGTTCTGTCTTGGCAGCCAAACCTGCATTGGATTGGGGAACAAGGAAAAGAATAGCTTTAGGAACAGCTAGGGGCTTATTGTATTTGCACGAACAGTGTGACCCGAAGATAATTCACAGGGATGTTAAAGCTGCGAATATACTTCTTGATGATTACTGTGAGGCCATAGTTGGGGATTTCGGATTGGCAAAGTTGTTGGATCACCGGGATTCACATGTGACAACAGCTGTGAGGGGCACTGTGGGGCATATAGCCCCAGAATATCTATCGACAGGGCAGTCCTCTGAGAAAACAGATGTTTTCGGGTTTGGTATCCTTTTACTTGAGCTGATATCTGGATTAAGGGCTCTCGAATTCGGGAAGACAGCTAACCAAAAAGGAGCTATACTTGACTGGGTGAGCTAATCAAAGAAATTTTACTTGTCAGACTATTCTCATAATGAATCAAATTACAGAAATCTTATGTACCAGGTTATTATTATAATTACTATATGCAGGTACGAAAAATTCACCAAGACAAGAAACTTGAGATGCTAGTTGACAAGGACCTGAAGAACAACTATGATAGAATTGAGCTTGAAGAAATGGTTCAAGTGGCTCTTTTATGCACTCAATACCTTCCAAGTCACAGACCCAAGATGTCAGAAGTGGTTCGGATGCTAGAAGGCGATGGACTTGCCGAGAAGTGGGAAGCTTCTCAGAGAGCTGAAGCAACCAGGTCAAGAGCCAATGAATTCTCTTCTTCAGAGAGATACTCTGATCTTACTGATGACTCTTCCTTGCTGGTTCAAGCAATGGAGCTCTCCGGACCAAGATAACAAGCACCCTCTGGAAATTTGTTGAAATGTACGTTGTTGTATAGTGTTATAATACTGGAAAACTCTAAATCTGTCTCATTTCTGATTGTGCAGATTTGGACCAAAAAAAAAGAAACTGACAAATTTAGGTTTGAGTGTTAAATTTCCTGCTTCTGATTTGAGTGTAGAATTTTCCTTGGGATATTTCACCGTGAGTTACTTGTAATAAAAATGTTATTCAAATGAATTTTGGTTTGAAATGGTTTATGTGTTTGCATGGATGTATCCATGCACGCATGCATGCATAGTCCAAAATATTTACAAAAGTTTTCAGCCTAAAAGAGGAAATACTAATAGAACAACACGTGACTATATGATACTTTAAGAAAATCACATATTCTCAGGACAAATCTGACCGACATAACATACGACTTCCCTTTCTACAGGTTATTTTCAAGCTTTCCTATAATAGTATCAATGAAAACCTGATAAGAACTTCTGCTTTAACTTCCTAAATTATATCAATTTGCTCAGTAATGTTATTATTCACATTTCAAAAGAATATGTTACAGAAATATGCATTTGGTGCCCAACTGTTGTCTGAGATTTCAAAAGAAAGACATGGAATTAGCAAATGGAAGGGCAAAAATACTTGATTGTTTTCCATTTTAACAGGCAAATAACGCTTAATCTTGAATGAATAAAATTTCTGCTTGAGCAGAGGCCCGTCTAAACCTTAACAGCTCGATTAACATATTCAGTCTTCCATCCATGACGCACACACAATGTGAGATGCTCATTGTCTCGAGCACCGGTGAATTCGCAAGAAGAAATTTAATGAATTCCATCTCATGAGGCACACCGGACATATCCGTCATCTTCACAACTTTGAGTTGTTTGAACGTGCAATCCGAAGGGCATTCTTCCTCCCAGAAATCTAAATCAGGTTCATCTATAGCAGCTAATTTGTTCGAGGAACCCTAGAGGAGACAATGCAGATGTTCATTTTGGATCTTGAACAATTCACCTTAAGATAGCGCACGAAATAGAAACAGTCAACAATATCAACCACCAATGAACATATAAACCATAACACTCACCGAAATTTGAAGTTCCTTTAAATTAGGAGAATTAGTACTCAAGCGAAGAACAACAAGTATCTTTTCCACATCTTCAAAAAACTTACTTGATTCAATTCTACTACCTTTAGATGGATGTATGTAATAGGAAGTCTTCCAGGGTCATCACCTATGCTCAAATACTTAAAGACAGAAAATTTAAGTGACAGTACCTTCAAACAAATATTAACTAAATAAAGTTAACAAGCCAAAGTAGAAATGTCACATAAATTTTACCTTCGTGAAGTACATATGTCCAATGAGCCTCTCAAGACGAGGTACACCACCAAGAAACCTGTTAAAGTTGCAGCTTGAACTTTGCTCTAACTGTTCAGCTATGTCATCAGTCAGATACATAGCAACTGACATTGCAACTAAAAGCGGGGCATTTTCCAGACAAATGTGTTTAAATTCACCGTCGAGACAAAGATACTTGAGATTTGGATCAGTTGAAGGTTGTCAAGATAATAAGCTTACCTACCCAAAGCCCCACACATACAGATGCTGTAGGGAAGGTAGACAAATGAAAGTTTCGATTAAAGTAGAAGTCTCTCCAGGATCTAACTCGTCTCGATTTAGATCATAGTTATAGTCCTTAACACTCAGAGTTGCAAGAAGTGGGGTGTTTTAAACAAGTGGTCCTACAAATTTTGAGGAACTTGAGATTAGGAGCGTTGACCTCAAGCTGCTCAGCAAAGCTGCAGTCTTCCAAAGTCAGCCGCTCAAGTAACGGGCACTTTGAGATGAAACTTTCAACAACATAATTGCGGTGAAATTTACTTTACGAAATTCAATGTGAACGAGATTATCAAATCCGGTAAATGTAGTAGGTGGTTTGAATATGCAACTGTGCACGCTCAAAGTACTCGCATGTATACATTGAAAGAGAGACGGAGGGAACTTATATAAGCTTCTGTCGAGGACATGAAACGTGATTTCCTGAATATTCGTACCAGAGAGGAGAAGTATCATGCTGTCCATCCCAGGACAGCTTTCCACCCCAGGGATTGAAAGAGTAAATTTAAGCAGGTTTCCACGATGAAGTAAAAGGATTTTAAAAATTGCCAACAGTAAATCTTTCCTACATATTATTCCTGGAAGAAAGCAGGAAGTTCCACCAAATACTAATTGCGAAAGGTAGAGCCATGTATACCTCCAGTTCTTCGAAGGGATGCTAGTCTTGATCGCGTCTTGTAATGGCAAACGCGATAGCACATTCTCCAATATCGCTGGATAGGTCACTGATTCTATCTGAATTTGAACTACAAGCTCGTTTTTCCTGATGATTATGATAATAATCAGTGATAATCCCCAAATAACATAAAAGTAAGCTAATTAAATCATATCAAACAATAGTGATAACACTAAAAATTCAATAAATCATACAATTGACAAGAATGTAGAACTGAAAAAAGCTTCAATCTAATAGTAGCTTTTATGACATGCTAAAATTAGAAAATTGATCTTATGTATCGAAACCCTAAGCCATTCACATTCCCCCATTGTCCCTTCTCCTGCAAAATTCCTCATATCCTGACGATAGTCGTGTGATCGATGGATAGAGTATTAAAGATTTAGTTCCTAGTAGGGCTTTCAATTGATAACAGACGATAGAACAATCAAGAATGAATACTCTCCAATTTTTCTTCCATAATCACAACACTTGCTTATTTCGTCATTAAGCATTCAAGGTTAAACAACGTAATTTTGATGGTTCCCTTTATCCAAAAAAGATTAATAATAAAAATAAAAACCAAAAAAAAAATCATAAGTAATTCGGAATAATTATTAGAAAACAATTCTATACAATAATAAACAGCAAAGTAGCAGACGTCAAAAAAAAAAAATCACTAGCAAATCTTACCATTATCAACAAGTTTTCTTCTGCATAATTAGCAAAAAAAAAAAGTATTAATAAAATAAAATAAATTAGGGTTTAGTTTAGGGTTTGTATGCATTTATAGATATTTTGAAATCCAAAAGCGTACCTATAAGATCAAGGCATAAATAAAATTTTAAATATCTAAAAAATTACTTTAATACTAAATAAATATTAAATATATTAAATTGTTAATAAAAATTGTATAATTGATAAAAAAAATTTGGATATAATTGCTAATTTTTTTTTTAATTTTTATTTATAAAAAAAAAAGGGGGAAAAAAAAAAACATTCTAAGCTTCCACAAGAGTATAAATCTGTTCATAAAAAATGACTTCTTTTAAATAACACTCATTCGTTCTTTTCTGCCGAATGCAGATACATAAGAGTGAATAATCTGGCATTGTCAAGTTCTGCTCTTTGCCAAAAGAGTTATTTTATACTTCTATTGCACACCATAAATACTTCGAATTTATTAGCCTTCGATTTGTACAAAATATATCTTTAATTTAATTTTATTTTCAAAATTGGAATATCTGATTAATTATTGCTAATAGTGATAACGATTCAATTCAATTTTAATAAAAATTAAAAACATTTTAATTTTTTGAAAGCCAAAAAAAAAAAGAAATTGAATCAAACAAAGTACTAAATATAATGAACCTCAATTTTGATTTCATCAATTTGGATCAATTCAATTATTGGTTTTTTTTTTTTTTAAATTTTAAAACATCCTTTTTATTGTATTTTAGAATTTATTTCCACCAATTTAAAAATAGAATATTTCTTTTTATATTATAAAAAATTAAAAACTAGTTATAAATTAAATAAAAAATAACTTTCAATTCAGTTAAATAAATTATATTTTTTTAATTTATGAACCAAAAACTAAACCAAATATATTTAATTATAATCAAAATCAAAACCAAGCCAACTCAAATCAGTTTTCAACATTCTTGGTTTTTTCTTTTTTTTTTCCCCTCATCCCAAGTTACTATAAATGCGAGTAAAAGAGGAAGACAAGCTTTATAATTTGATATGGAAGTGAAAAGGGTACATAAATTTAATTTAGTAATAATGTATGAAACTCTCTGCTACTGATATTATAAATTTAACTAGAGAATGAATGTCATAATAAGCCTAGGAAGAAGTTCCCACGAAGTGCAAAAGATAAGGAAAGAAAAAATGAAAATTGCCAGAGCAAGAGCACTCTTCTTCACCAAACCCTTAAAGACAACCTTGAAATTTACTGATCAGTTTCAGCTGTCTTTCTCTAGGCAGAAGAGTAAATGCTGCCAAAAAAAAAAAACACTTTGGTGGGACAAAAGAAAATTCTTAATAAAAAAAAAGAAGACATGGAAATGTGAAAAATTATTCCAGAGGATTGTTAATTCAGTGTCGGGTTAAAATGCCTCTTAATAAGAAGATTCCCAGACCGCCAACTGCCAATGTTGTTAAGATTAGAGGAACTTTAATAGGATCTGCACTAGCCACCATGTTTTTCTTTCTTGTAACAGCTTGTTGTAACCTTTCCCCCTTTCTCTCATGAAGGAGATTACTAAGGTTGTCTAATTGATGCATGATTTGACGTTGTCCACGTGCCACGGTTGACATCTGCTTCGTAAACAGCAGGAAAATTTTAGACAAATCAATAAATCTAATTTGGCAGATATAAGCTAACTGCATCAGTACTATGAACTCCTAGCCATTTTATGTTTTTTAAGAGAAAACAATGATCTTATATTTAAAAGTCAAAGATCGTATTATGGCTTTATAAGGACGAACCGTCTTTGCCACATCAAGATGCCTTTCCCAAAAGATAAGGACAGGCTTCTGAACTCCTAGAGCAGGAATACCCTCATAGCAATTGGAGTCCAACGACCCTTGGCATAATCCACACCTAACACTTCCTTCACTTTTCCCAATATTGAAAGAAGCTTCAAATGTTTTGACTCTTATTGCTAGCAATCTTAGATCAAATTCATGATTCTGACAATTTTATATCTCTTACCTTTGATCTGTGATCTAGAATTAAAAATCTTCAATAAGAGGGTATAAAGAGATCGGTCATGGTACCTCTTCCATTAAAGGTAAGTCCTTAGCCAGCTGGGAGAATGATGAGGAATTGGGCATTATGGAACCATTTCCTAAACCATTGATGAAGTAAGAAGTTGGAGCAGAGCCATTGCAAGATTCAGCTTGAAAAGCCAAGCTTTGTTGGCTGGAAGTACTTCTCTTGATGGTCAACTTGGAATTCAACTCTTCAACGCGGGTAGTAAACTCATCCATTCTATCATTCAAAGAGGATATCTGCTCCGAAAGCTGAGTGATGACACCCTACAAGGGGCCGAAGAATAATGCAGGAGACATAAGTTGCTAAAGCATTTCAACAAAAGATATTAGCATAAAATCAAAGTAAGAAGCTAAAAGAGCTACTTAAGAACCTCGTTTGCTAGCGCTGACTCTGAATTTCTCTCACCAAACCTCCTACTATTCATATTATATCCAGTGAAGTTCGATATATTCTTCTCCCTTTGAGTTGAATATGAATGTGACATACCACTGTTTCTGTTAGCAAGCATAACTCTATTAGTTAAATCCTCTTAACTAGGACAATCAAAAACTTTCCTATACTGCAGGAAGAAATGTATCAAAATGTTTGCACCTTTTGAGATGCCTATTTCTCAAGGCAACCCTATTCGCAGAGGCTCGCGAGAGTGCCTCTTTGGGGCTTGACACTAGATCCTCATCCAGGCTGAGCTTTGTCTTCAGATCCTCTGGCAAGGCCTGTGCGATAATTAGATAAGAGCTACTAAAATTGAAAAAAGACATCACCAGCTTTCAAGAGTTTTCATACCATAGCCTCATTTACAAGCTTTTCCAATTGGATTTGTTCAATATAGGTACGTGGAATATATGAACCTTCCAAACCAAGCTGCTCTGCAACACATTTTACAGCCAAACGGTCTCTTCCTTGCACCTATTTAAGAATGTCAAGACGTCATGGTTAATACAAATAGATGGTTTAATATTACCTTAAGCTACTGATTACAACAATATTTTGAAGCAAAAAATAAGCCCGACGTTTTAGTGAAATAAAAAAGCATCAAATTCACCACATTATTATCTGAGCACCTTAAAATGTCAAATTGGCCATTTCCAAGAACGATATATGGCACTTATGAAGTATTTATGATGTGAATCATATTAATCCATATACAATGTTTTTAAAACTTCCAAAAAAATATATTGACAATTAGACAAAATTATCAGGAAGAAGGTCAAATTCGCATTATGAAGGAGAAAAAATCATTACCAAAACAAGGTAGTTGAAACAAAATTCAAGCAACCAAAAAGGAAAACATATGAAGCAGATTATAAACATTTATAGAATAGAAAATCAAGAATGAGTTTTCAACTGAAAAAAAGAAGTTTCAGAAAGTACATTAAAATCCCACATTTTAGTACTCAGAAGAAGATTTCAGATTCTAGGAAGTACCTGTAGATATTCACGGTTTAGCTTTTCTAGCCAATCAATTTTCACACAAACTCTATCATCGGAGAATACATGACTGTTTCTTTTAAGGATGGTTGCTATTGTATAACCCAAGGCCATTAGCCCACCAAGAAGGCGCACACTAACTTCAAATGTAATTCTGGGAGATATGATAAATGGAATATCTGTCACCCATTCCTGAAAATGAGCATCAAAAACTATCAAATCAGAATTTCATGAGTTGGCACACCATCTTAAAAAACATACAACAGTTGAGAAGGTGAAATATATGGAACAAAGAAAACAGATGATTTAGAAAAACAAAGAATTTTAATCCAACATTTAAATGCAAAAAGTATTTAGACAAAAGGATGGCTGCATTGTTTTTCTTAGCCAGATGACTTCGTCAATATCCATCCACCACTAAACAACGGATTCTCTAGAATCAATGCACAACGGATATCAAACTTGCTAGTGTAATACAAACCTAGTTTTTCTAATTAAGATTTTTCCTAAAGGAAATCTGTAAAACCTAGAACCGGGTCATTGAGAAGTTATCTGGACTTGCATGCAGATGTCAAACACATGCAACGACCAACATTTTATTTTTCACAATTAATATCTGCATAAGCTAGAAACACAAATGCTTTCTCAACATTTCTAAAGTGGTACAACAATCTCAACAGTTATAATACATGATTTACAGGACCAGTGAAATAGTCCCTTGCTAATGAAAATATGAGCTCACATCAATGGGAACTCAACTCATGATAATAAAAGACAGAAATTTGAGGTACAAACCTCAAACATGAGACTATATTTTCCATCTTTATTCCGCATCCGCAGATATGATTGGCAAGATTCGGGATCTTCACCAGGAGGTAGAAGGTAAATATCATAAGTCTGCTCCTCTTTCTCTGTATGTTCTTCAGAAACAACACTCTTAATTTGATCCACAGTGACCTTTCTTGCCGACTGCAATTCAAGATATGAGATGCCAGAACAATAAGGACATAGATACAATAGTGTAGCAATAAGAACGATCACCAGTATCGTATAATTTGAGACATAGAGAAACAACCAAAGAAGTCAGTGAAAATAGTAACCTTCAAAATATAAGTGGGACTTTGAAATCCAGAGAACGGGTTGAACTTGTTAGTGATTCTTATATGTGCTGTTTGGAGATCTGGCTCGATGAAGGCCTTGTACATTGGATAAACCTGTACAACAGAGAACATGCTGAGCTCTACGCTAGAAAACAAAATTTTAGCACTAAAATGCATTAAAGTAAATTAACAAAATTTTAGAAAACAGCAACAAAAAAAGCCTTTTCTTGCTCTTTGGTGATAAATTTTATTGAAAAATGACAAGGGAGTATAACATACAGTTTCAGATATTTGATGGATTATTTCTTCAGGTTCTTGGCCAGCACGCTGTATGTCTCTTATGACTCGTTTAACAAGGTCAAAGTGAACTCCCCCTGTGACGGATACTCGAAGATCCAGCATAGGTCGCAACTTTTCACTCAAAGCATAGATGCCCTCAATAATTACAATGCGGGAGCTTGGAACTTCAAGGGTCCTGTCATAAAAACATACTAGAGTTAAATATAAAATCTACTA
>JBBYHM010000012.1:593378-609290 GCA_038381775.1 Adansonia rubrostipa
GTCGTATTAAGAATTTTGTGATTATCATCAAATTAAAAAAATTCAATTTAATATCACATTTTTACTATTTATACTATTAATTTTTTTTTTTTAAAAAAGCAGTTTCAAAAAATCAATCATATAACACTTATTGTTGCATTTATATATAATGATTTTATTTTTAATTTTGAAATTTATTATCATTATTATTATTAATAAATTTTGAATACGAGAATAAAAGCACATGAATTGATTGTTGGATGGTTTGGTTGTTATGTTTCGGAATTTCCTTTTGATTTTGATGTTATCTTTTTTTTTTTTTTTTTTGCCCCTCCAATGAGCTATAGCTAAAGTCACAAAGAATAAGTTCAATAATTCGTCTATTAAAGCTATTTTTATATTATTTTTATATGTCATAATTATATTTATATATAAATTTTGATATATTAATAAATTTTATTATATAAATTTTAAAATGTTTATATTATTTTTTATATTATATTTTATTTTATGTCTTTTTTTTTTAATCATTATATCATGAGAACATTATTTGATTGAAGTTTCTGTTTTTTTTTTCCTTTTAATGACTGGGCCATTTTTCAATTTCTTAAAAGGCAATGAAAAAAAAAAATTCAATCATTGTCTATCTATGGCTGCTGCACATTTCTCATTTTATTATGCATAAAATGAGCCATGAAATGATTTAATAGGAGAGTTAATTACATATTTAATCAAATAAATTTTTTGATATTTTTCACTTTCATCATCTGTTTTTGCTTAATAATGTTTTATAAGTTTTGTTGTTTTACTTATTCAATTTTTTTATTAATAATTTTTCACATGTTGTATCATGTATCGTTATAAAATATTAGTTAATTAACGACGTAAAATGTCAAATAAAAGCTAATAATTCTAATGTTTCATTAAATAAATTGGTATTGTTTTATAAATATTAGTGATTAAATCATTTTCTTAAATTAAAATAATAGAAAAAAGTAATTTATTGAATTAAAATAGAGACAACCTTGATAAAATAAAAAAAAAAAACATTACTTCTCTTAAGTTCTTTCAAGGGATTAAAGATAATTTCATGTATGTTACCAATTAAATAAAATATTTGTTAGTGTCCATGTTCAATGTAGAACATTCTACTTAGAAAGCAAGTTGATACTATTTCCATAAATTGTCAATTCATTGATGCTTTCAATGTTGACTAAATTAAACAAATAAATATTACTTTTTTTTCCCTCTTTCTTCCTTTGGGTTGTGGACCAAAATTCCAAAAGAAAAGTACAATATATATAAAAAAGAAGTTATGAGAAAGAAAGAAACATATTGTGTTTTGTAATTTTTATATTAATTAGGTAAATATGAGTAAAAATAAATTATTAAATATATTAAAAATTTTAAATAAAAAATAATATGTATATTGAATATATATCGTGTTTAAATGTATTGTATTATGCATATTAAATATGTTATATTTTTATATATTTTCAAGATTTTTGGATTCAAAATGAGACAAAAAGCTAGATTTAGGTAGAAAATTCAAACTCCTCAAGGTTCCTTTATGTCTAACTTGTTTATTTATTTATTTATTGATAGTAATGGGTTGATTGATAGATTAAAAATGGATAATAGAAGTCATTGTTGGTTGTTTGCTACATTACTATTAGTTTGATTTAGTTAGAGCGATGGAGCAATTACATGGCTACACGCTTGCATTACAGTTTTGACTTATATGATTTAGCGCTTTTTTTTTTTTCATAAAAAAATTCAATAACAACTTTTGTCAACAATTTAAGAAAATAAAAGTTCCTTGCTTTATTTGTACGAAAGTATTTTTAAAATAAAATTTAAATTTATTCGAATTATACTTTTATATCATTTTAAATGATTTAAATTAAAATAAAATTTTAAATATTTATAGTCATATTAATAAATATATCTATATATATGTATAATCTCTTTTAACGAATTCAAAAAGTTGCTACTATTGAATTCATAATATTCATCTCGTTCTTCATATTAAACGTATTTAATAGATTGATTTAAATAAAATTTTTAAATTTAAATTAATTAAATAAAATTATTATTTATTAATAAAAATTTTATTTAAATTTAAATATAAAATATATATGTAAATATTATTTTTAATATTTTTAAATAATAATTTAAATTTTGAATTAATTTGAGTTTTACTCAAATTAAACTTAAAAAATTTAAAGTGTAATTAGGGAGCGCCCGAGTTATAAATAAACGTTCCTCGTACATGTTACGTTGTAGGGTAAAGTCAAAATTTGTGGCTTGACCGAACCTAATTATAAAGTCACAATCTTTTAAAGATACGATAAGGTCATTCTCGTAAAAAGTTACGATATTTGTTTCAAATTTTTTGTTTTTTTGGTTTCTTGAAGTTCAAAGCATATATTTTCCTTCCGAATTCTTGGAAGCTCGTATTCTAAACTTGTTGGGATTCATGTAGATTTAACGGATTAATTATTTATTTGATTTAATAAATTTAATTTAAAATAAATAAAATAAAAATAAAAATTTTTAAAATTTAAATAAATTTAATTATAATTTTTATAATTTTTTATTTTATTATAAATACGTAAATATTAATATAAAAAATATATAAATTAACTCGTAGTCATTTGAAGGGTACAATAATAAATACTAAAATAACAAAAAAAAACCTTTAAATTTTTATTGTTAGTCAAATATGAATGAAGTTTTAGTTTACGACGATTACAGATTTTTTCTTTTTTGGGGATAAAATTATATGCGTCGGAATTCTTTTGGGAATTGTATTCCATCACCCTTATTCTTTGACTTAATCATCAATTTCATCCCTAAAATTTTTAAATTTGCTAATTAAGGCCTCGATATATCGATTTTGATCCCTCTAGTAAAATTGGCTTTTTAGCAATTAAATGGTAAATCAAAGAATTTGCCATAAGAGTTGTTGCGGCACGTGTGTTGGCACCCAAACGAGGCCTTAGTTTCTCGCTATTTTTGGAGGGGACTATGATTGTGCCGTATGGCCCATGGGCAATGGCATAGCAATTAGCATTTAGAATTAGAAAAAAAAAAAGTTTGAATTATTGCTTAATTAATATATGAATAAGAGGACATAATTTAATAAATAAAAAAATTAAATATACTTATATTAGACTTGTAATTGTATTAAAAAATCATACCTGAATTCAAGTAATATAGATCATAGCCCCGTAATGCAAAACATGCAATCCAGCCAAAAAGGCACCCCCCCTTTTTTTTGTTCCGTAGGAAACTAATGCTTCCAATTTACTAACAAACCCAAGGTCTGTCGTTTTTATCTTGATAAAGGTTGAAGCAGACATGCAAAGAGCACTCAAACTAAAAAAAAGATTAAAAAAAAAATTAATTTTACAGTTTCAAACTAAGACCATCCAACGTATCAATGCCAAGAAAGGGCTAAATCTTAGGCTGATCATTTCTAGACTGCCATATAATGTCGTGGAACATCGGCATGCTTATTACAATTATTAGGTAATTGAGTGAAGAAAACTAGAAAGAATTATTTAGACAAACATGCAAACAGATTTTCACTTCTTGATGTCTTGTTAAAGCAAGATGACTGCTGTCGCTAAGCGTGAAATTGCTTCGATGTAATTCTAACACGCACTGGTTATTATATGTAGGACAAAACTTCGTTGTTCCGATCCGACTCTTTGTTTTTTTTAAAGATTCACGTTAGACAGTTATTGCT
The DNA here is from genome assembly GCA_038381775.1 of Adansonia rubrostipa. Taxonomy (NCBI): domain Eukaryota; kingdom Viridiplantae; phylum Streptophyta; class Magnoliopsida; order Malvales; family Malvaceae; genus Adansonia; species Adansonia rubrostipa. The sequence continues at coordinate 597,112 of JBBYHM010000012.1, forward strand.
AACATATTTCTAGGGATATAAGTATGGAGGTATGACCTTCTAAAGACCCTCCATAATTCAACTAATGTCCAACAATCAAATCTGAATCCGAGTAACATAGGGACAAAGGTCAAGTAGATACAAGTTTAGAAGCTTTTCATAATTCAACTTAACAGAAGTGACAAATAGCAAGCAGACAAATTATCCTCATGGAGCTCTATCACTATTTTTTTGCTTCTTCTAGGTGAGTAAAAGCATAAACCTGCCTCACTATGCATACAATTCAGTATCATAAGGTTGATGCTTAACACGTTCGAACCTTGCATATTGATCCCGTACCTCACCCTTTAAGCTCAAGTCCACGGTAGGCAGCACATTGGTTTGCAGTAGAAATCTAATCAGAGCCAACACGGAACTTCCGAATTCAGGCCATGAAACACACAATGTTCCCCTTATATTCTTCAATTGGCACCGACTCAACAGGGCAGCAGCCAAGCCATCCATCACACTGCCTGATGGAAAATAGTCTAAACCCTTTAGCATGGAGGAAGCTCCATTGCCACGGCGCAATCCTTTTCTTTCGGCTAATGTCTCAAGCTTAAAAGCATATGTTTCCATCTGGTGAGAACTTGCCCCCTGAAGTTCTGGCTCTGAATAGAATCCAAAATCAGAACCCTCTCAGGAACAATATCCTCACCGATCAGCAACCTTGCAACAAGGTAAGATCTCTCTGCGGAGACACCATGTTGAAATGATACAAGGAGAGTAGAATTATCCCCGTCATTGAGGGAATGAATGTTGCAAGTTTTGTCCCCAAGCGACGGTTCCACGGAGATGCTGGAGAAAGGGATCTTGGGTAGGAGAAGACTTCCGATTGAGGTCTTCGGTGATAAATGGTGGAATATATAAAAAGACGGAGAAGATGACGTGATGATGAGAAGAGATGGGTGAAGGGGCTTATCAGGCTTAGGATTAGAAAGCACAAGGAAGGGCAATGGTAGAGATGGAGATGGAGATGGAGGTATAAAGTTGTTCAGATCTTCCTGGAACAATACTGAAGGTGGGGGTATTTCAGTTATGACATCTTCCATTGTTACAATTTAGAGATCAAATTCTATGCAGTGCCACAAACAGAAACATTATCAGCATCAATCTCCAATCTCGAAAATGACAGTTGAACCAATTGATACAGCTGAAGTGCGAGGGATTGAACCAAAAAAAAATTGCTACAAAAATTATAACTTTCTAAATATAAAAAATTATTGCTTTTTATTAGAAAAACCATGAATATGATCTTTCGGACATTTCCAAAAGAAAGGATAGTCCAACATCATTAAAGTTTCATAGTACACTTAACTAAATCAGTGAAAAGTTAGAAAATAAAAATGGGTGACTTCCATAATCAACACTCAAGATAACTTTCACCCATACAGTAATTAAATCACCCCCCTTTTTTCCCCCATTCAAAGAAACCCAATTTTCGTTCCGTTATTTTCTCATGCATAATCGAAAAAGTTCACAACTTTAGTAGTCTAAACAATAAACCTTTCCAACTATAACTGCAATGATTTGTTTTATCTTCAGAGCCCCAAATAAATCAAAGAATTAAAAAAAAAAAAGAACTGTATGAGACAAGAGTTAAGAACTAAGACACAGGAAACAAGAAGCTAAGATTTATGTGGGGTTTTGATGAAAAAGAAGGCTGATGCAAAGGGACTTACCGGTATGTAAAGACGAACAACGTTCCCTGCGTGTCTACTCTGTATGTCTTCTAACCCGAAGGCAAAGAAAATAAAACGCGCGTCGCCTCTCTTGTCGGCCAAGTCGGTCTTTTTCGTGTCTTTTATTCTAGGCTTTTTATTAATTCTCATCTTCCCCAACTCTGATGACAGGTGGCCCAACCCGACATGTAATCAGAGGTAGAAATTTGATGGAGCTTTTGTTAGAATCATTATGTAAAACCAGTATTCTTTCTATAGGGATATAAAATCATTATTAATGTGAAATTATTAGAGTTAGAATATATCGAGTTCTTTAATCCAATATTAAAATAACAAAATTTATATTGAATTTTGAGTTGTTTTCAAAAAACAATGTTAATGGATATAGAAGCACAGAGAAAGATTATGTTATTCGAATTTTTAATTTGTTTTGAAGTATTAATATTTAAAATTTGTATTCAATAAATATTTGAATATGAATATAAATATATGATGATTTAAATATATGAAAAAATTTTTTAAAAAATGAAATATCTTTGAATTAAATGTATACTCGCATTTAATACTTAAAACCGCATAATGTAGAAGGGCAAATATTAGAGGTAGATATGGTTTTCTAGAATTCAAAGAAGAAAAAACAAAGCTCTAACTTGAACATTTAAGTAGACCTTCATCTTCACACGATGAAAGTGTCAAAAGCTGCCATTTGCAGTTGAGCTTTCAAGAGCCAACCTGGTTGTCAAGTAGCTGGTTAAAGTAAAACAATGTCATTTTAAGCACCGTCTTTTACTGAATTAACTTTGTTAACAGACGGTTTTATTATGGATTTCCAACATTCACCTTGACTTTTGAAATGAACTGAGGGAGTTTATGATCTTTGCACTTTCATTCAATCTGAGGTTTTGTAAAGAGTTTGGACAAAAAGGGTACTCATTCTGACATTGACAGTGAAGTTTTTAGACTCTACAAAAGTGAAACATGAGTTTAATATATCATGCTTTCATAAGCCACAACCGAAAATCAAACTCAGGAACCGGTATTAAAATTAACAATCAGTTTCAGGCCAAGAATCTAACCCGAAAAATCTGCTTACAAATGGACACTTGAATCTACAATTAAGTAATGAGCTTCAGTTATAGACAAAAGAAACAATAAGAAGACTACTCATTGGTTTACGGGTAAAAAATCGAATCCGTAAGCAAACCCCAACTTGGCTGCAAAGTTATCTTCGAGTTGATGAATTACAGTTTCATGGTAACATGTATTTTTACAACAAATTACTGGTGAGCCAGTAGACATAGACCCAATATTGTGAACTGGAAGGTACCAAAGCTTCAGATGGAATCAACAACTAACCTTCGCTACATGGGAACTTTCCTAAATGCTTCGGTATCTCATCACAAAATGATATAAAATTCATTTATTTTCAAGGAAATGCAAGTATTCCATTCAGCTTAAAAGAATATCAATTGTGTAAAACCCCCATCTGTTATCCATCTGCAGAAGCACATGAACAAGAGACCTTTGCGTCAGTTTCTAGTGAAAATGGGCATTATTGGTTTACAGAGAAGGAAGAAAATGAAAGTACAGTGAAAACTGAAATTTCGCACGAAAGGAATGTGTTGTTTTGATTGTGTACTTTTTTGAAATGAGGGCTTTCAATTATTTTTTTAAACAGAACCAATTCCGGAGATCTCCGACTTATGTTACTATATCAAATTGGTGAGTCTATCATTTGAAAGAAAAAAAACAGATGACTAGTATGAGGCTTTTTTTATTAGGATAGTTTCAGGTTTCCCGGATTGAATCTTAGCTGCTAGAACTAAGTGCTCAGGACTCTATCAATAGACCATATGAGTATTGGCAAGTATATAAGGTTTCACAGAAAAGTAAGATTACCTTTTCACGAGTCCTGTTAATGCAGTAATTCTTCAATCTAGATCAATCTTCATGTTCATCTTCAGAATCTGCAACGGATAATAAAAGGTCAAAACGACAATTAACAATGAAATATTAAGAAAGCCAGTTGAAAGCATATTCTGAAAGGATATAAAATGACAATATGCATGCCCAAGGGTGTCAAACTCTTTTTTACCGCATTCATTTGTTTATAAAGTTATTCGCCTACAAGCAAAGAATTGTGCAGTATCTTAGGTGGGTAATTAAATTTCTGATGAGTGATTATTCCATGCACCACCAATTATTATTTATCAGTAGGACATAAGCCAGTTGATATATATATATATATATATATATATATATATATGTATACAAACATGTTTTGCATGTCGGAAATTCTTATTGGGATTGATATATTGCTTTACATAGTTCATCTGTGTCCTTACAAGCAGCTATTTCCATGTGACAAGAAAAAATGATGTTCTTACCAGATCTAACATCTTCGCTAAGTTTGCCTCTCGCTTGGATTTGTCTGACAAGCATTCTATATATAAGCACCCACCAATAAATATGAAGAACGAGCAGGCAAAATAGAAGTGTGTTGAACAGATAATAACAAATCGGTCCATCCACCGGATGCTTTTCCTTGTCCAATGTCAAAAGAACTTCATAACTGCATTACAAGAGAGAAATAATATAAATAAAAAAGAACGAAATGAGAAACATAATTAAGGTGAATTTTTATCCTCCGGATTATATAAGAACCAGGAGGCAAACTTGGCGTTTACTTTTTCTTCCAGAGAAAGACAGTTTCTGTCACACTGTAGAAGACAAAGTCCTTGGAACCCCAGAACTCACCACTCCCAAAATGATTACGATAAACTAGAGTAATAAACCCTTCATATATAATGAAGCAAGCAGATAGCAGAAGGGATCCATTATTAACTGGATATCGGGGGGGTGGGGGGAGGGTTAAACATTCAATGGTGAGTAATGTGAAGTTGAATGCTCATGATGCGGAATTCTTTGATTAGTCATTCAGAGTGTTATCAAAGTTCCTAATTTTAGATTAAAATCTAGAGATCTAAAATACAAATTTAACAGTACCAGGACTATAGCAATGCCTAGGCCTTACAATGGGGATCACGCGTAAGCTGAAAACCCATAACAGTTTTCTTTCTTTCCTAATCTATATATATATATATATATATATATATATATAAAGTGAGAATGCATATAAATTGCTGCTTGCTTCATTGAAGTAACTAGTTCCCATCCCTTGATTTGACTGCTATGTGTATGGATTCGGGTGTATTTCCCAAGTTCTTAAGAAAAAGCCCTACAAAAGTTGGGTAGAAAATATATATCAGACATAAACTTATACAAACCTGGTACTCCAAAGGACCCAGAAAGGATAATAAATGAGACGCAGTACGACCCAAGACAAAACGAAAGTTAGAAATGCCAAGCTAGCAAGAGTCTCAGCACCACTGTATTTGGCCATCTTCCCAATCTCCAGAAATACATCGCTAGCATCATGAATTGCTAAAACAACTGAACCAATACGGCCAAATCTGCAAGAAAATGGCATAAGAAAAGAAACAACTATTTCTATAGAATTTTAAAAGCCTACAAGCTTAATATCTTATATTACGGTAAGAACCTGTTAAAGCATACCTAAATATGTAAGATAGCACAATGAGGATGGCAGTTGCAACATGATGACTCATTGAGACTCCAAAGTCAGAACGCCTTGTCTCCCAGAAAATCAAAGCAAATATAGAGTATGTATAAAATCCAGCAGCATACATATAAAGTCCCCTTAATTTCAATCTGGAAAAGAAACACAATAGTTAGTCTATCGAGTTCATAAAGCTGTAGTCCTCATATCTCTGAATGTATAATAAATGCAAGGATATGTTTAAGCAAATATTGTCAAAGCAAAAAGGAATAGTTATATTGTCGATTGTTGATGAAGCTTACTTAATTTTTTGATCAGGCCAGACATGATCTCCTGGCCCTACCCAAAAGTATCTTGTATTTCTAAACCAGGGCTCATTATAAGTTACAGAGAGAGCCAGAATTTCTGCTGAAAGATAATAAATGCACTTCCAAGCTGACTCCTTAAATTTTCTAATCTTCTTCCTTCTCTCTTCTGTATTGGTATCCAGCATCTGGTGTCCTTTCCCAAAAATCAACCGCCTTCCAACTATCTGAAATCACATATGATGAATAAACTGTTAAGAGAAAGGACGGCGACAGAAAAAAGAGAGGAAACAAAGGAGAGGAGTGACCAAACTAATTAAAAACAGATAGCAACTTCATCCCCCCCCCCCTTTCAAGACAAACACTTCAATCTACTTCATTTATGCTTATTCTTATAAACTACAATGTGAACTTTATCTGCACTAAAAGATCACATTACTTCAATTAATTTCTAGTCACTTTGCAAGTAAATTGCAACAAACCATCTCCCCATAATGGTGACAGTTTCAAACTTTAGTCAAAGTACTTGTATATCAACACACATAGCATTTGCATGCATAGAAAATATTCTCAAAGCAAATCTTCAGATAGCACTGGACAAGCTGACACACACAGCAGTCACCTATTAATAGGAGGATGCTCATGTTTCAACACGCAATCATGAAAGCAACAACATTAAGTTTTTTTTTTTTCTTTTAGTGAAGGAGTTAACTTCAAAAATTCCAGAAAGTGGCAAAAAAAAATACGGTTGTTTGTGAACAAACCATACAAGATATGATCAAACAACATCCTGGGCTGAAGCTTTACCAATAAGAAGTCGTATGTCAAACAAAGGCATGGCACTTATTTATAGCTTTAAGCTCTGAGGAGAGCCAGTCTCAAGAAAACAAAAGAAAGAACTAAATTTTAGTCATCCTAGGGAATGAGAATCCAACTGTTTCATTTCCAAGTACCAAGGGCCTTATACCAAAAATTTCTCATTTGCACTTGTTTACATTTTCTTCTTTCTTCTGGAATTAATCAACCCATCAAACATCTAAGTAAACCATCCAGCGCTTGAATCTAGCCAACATGTAACTGATATAGAAGCAAAACGACTGAGTTAGCCGAACTCAATTCCATATTAGTCAAGCTACATCAAACAGCCACATCCATTTGAATAATATGACCAGTAGTGCTATGCAGAAATAAAAACCAGAAGAGACCCCCATTGACAAGCCACCAAAGAATACCTAATACAAGTTTGAGAAACATCACGCTTTCAAAGAATTCTCTAGTTCTAGCACAGCTAAACATGTAGCAAAAGAAAGACAACTTTTAGTATGTCTTAGAAGGTATGAATTGTTAACAGGAAGCAAATCTTTCAGCATAAAAGCTAGAATTTTAAGGAAAATAAAAAAGAACATAATAACTACATTACAACCAACATGAAGTAAGTCTGAAGTTCAAACTTCCAGATCTCATCTTCTAATGTTAGCAACACAAATGAGTACTTGTCAAGAACATAGATTTAGCTAGTAAGACAATGCAGTGGTCTGACTAAGTAAGATCAACAGGTCCAATACAAACCGAGGCCGCTGGCCTTGTGGTTCAATATCTGTAAGTCATGGATTCAAAGACAAATGGGATCTGCTGTAGACTATGCTGGAGTTAAGCGAAGTGGGAGAGCTATCCCCCATTGTTTGGCCCAAAGAGAAACTTGGAGAAAGACAACATGCAGCCATCAAATACCAATGTAATTACATAGTCAAGAACACTCTCATTAAGTCTAAGTTAAATGGATTACCTTAGTGAAGAGTAATGCAAAAAGAAAATTTGCTCAAAGGATTCTCCAATCATAATCTTTATTCAAATACTAAATTTTCTTTTAAAAACATTTCTACTCTATGCTGTATTCATTCTAAATATCAATAGCCAAAAAACATAAATCAAAAGATGGTTGAACTACGATCTGATTCCAAAAACTAAATTGAATTCCTTTCACTATCACTCTATCAAGGTTCTTGTGAAGCATAAAAGTACATATAGTACCATTCACGTGCAGCAAACGCCTGGCAGCAGCAAGAACACGCAAAAGAACCATGAATCTTATATTAGTTAATCCAAGAACAACAAAAACAACCCATCAAAACAATTCAATATAGCTACAAGAGAAAACATCAAACAAACCAAATTTTCAACAAAATTTCATAAGCAGATTATCATAGAGATGGATAAAAGTGATCAAACTAGGTACCTCAAAGACGAATCTATCGAGAAAGAAACGAATAGAAGGGAAGAAAAGAGCAAATAAAGGGAGGACAAGGAAATCTTTATAAGCAGGGTAAGCTTCTTGTTCCCAATCGATTGATTTGATAAACTGAATCAAACCCATCTTTTGGTACTTCCAAGTTTTGATATTTGATCCAAAATTTTCTCAGGAAACAATCAGAAAAATAAAACAAGACAAGGGGCGTGGATCACATGCCCAGTTGCACACCAAGTCCTCGGCTTCTCTGTAAGTTTGCTTTCGTCAAGGCCAAAAGGAAAGGAGTAAAATAATGAACCGAAAGAATAAATTTATTAAGTTCACAAATAAATGGCCCCTGCTTCCGTTAGATTCTCTAAATTGCCCCTCATTTTTTAGTTCACCATTTTACCCTTCATGTTGAAATTTCGTATTTGTCATTTTAAACTTGATCAGTTCGATGAACCAATGTTATAATAATTAAAATAAATTTAATATTTAATTTAATTAATTTATATAATTATTTTAAAAAATAATATTTAATAATTTTAAAATTTAAATTTTAACATTTATAATTTTTTTTTGTAAAAAATCAAAAAAATTAGGTTATATATATATATATATTTGAAATATCATCTTAAAGGTTTGAGTATCATTAAACATTGGTTAAAATTTCCTCTGAAAGTAGTAAAATTATACAAGAATGAAGATCTCTTTGAAACTAAAGTAAATGAGTAAATGCAAGTTTCCTCTGCCACACTAATGGACAGAATTTACACCAAATAAGAAGGCATTTAATATCAAATGGGATTTTTTTTTTTCAACAGTCAAAATTACAGCAATTGATTCACATGTTTGAATTCAGTAACATTTAACTCAAATGCAAAGAATTTCTATTCATTTATTACTATAATTTTAGCATGATACTTTCATCATTTAGTCAAAAGAGAGAGAGAGAGAGAGAGAGAGAGAGAGAGAATGACCTATCAGGTCAAAACTGGGCAGAGTGGAGCTCACTAGGTGTCATTCGCCAGGTCGGAGGCTTTGTTTAGATTTTTTTTTTTTTTGAAATTAATTGTTTAAATTTAATTTAATTTAATCTGATAATTTATTTTATTATTTAAAATAATATTTTTTATAATTATATTTAAATAAAAATATTTTTATTAATAAATAATAATTTAAATAATATTAATTAAAATTTATAAAAATTTTATCCAAAATTCAGTTCTTAGCTTAGTCCATTGACAGGTTTAGAGCTCACCTACCGCTCCCCGATGGAAAGTCCCAGATTTTGTAGCTTCATTGACAAAGCAAAAAAATAATAATAATAAAAATAAAAATTACGCAACTGTATAATCTAAACGGAAACAGAAAATTGAAAAAGGGATACTGAAGCTGTTGAAACGAAATGCAAATTTCGGCGCAATACAAATGCATGGGACTTTTGTTAGGTGAAAAAGCCCCCACAGAGAGGTTGGGATCTGCCCCAACGCCCTCCTATTAGCAACAGCCTAAGCCCCAAGGCAGATGGTCTTCACTCTTGAAGCTGATATCATAGGCTGCTGAACTTTGATATTTATGAGTTTATCTAACATCACTTTCGTGGGTTTGATATCCATTGGACTTGGAATTGATAATTTGAGGGGTAGCGTTGAGTTTATCTGGGTTGATATTCATTGGGCATAGAATTAACAATTTGAGGGATAGTGTTGGGTCTGAGCTTAATCACTTCAAATAAATTGAAATTCGGATTAAAAATTATTTCGAATTTGTATGGATTAAGTTTGAATTATTCAATTTTTTAATCAAAATCTGATCGATAGATTTCAATTCTGGTCAATTTTAACAATTTCTAACAATTGTTGTTCAATAATACAATAATAGAATCAAATATGCGTTTTGCCAATTGCTGCTGAAATCACCATTACCCTCCAATGCTAAAAGGATTGGAAGGTAGAGGCTAGAAATGGGAGTAACAACATTAATTTGCATGCCTAGCTGCAAATTTAAGTAGGTTCAAAATTACAGGCTTCAAAGGCAAAACCTAAGAAAAGAAACAGCAAAAACCATTGGCAGTCCCCATAAGATTTTTCCAGTAAGATTATCAGAGATAGAATCTAACCACCTTCACGTTTAGCCCCCATCCCTTAAAGTAGATATTGGTGCCTACTTGCTAGCACAGCGGAAGTTAGAGGCCCCTCGCGTTGGCCGGAAAAAAAATTGAGAAAACAAAAAAAATTCAAAATTTGATTTCTGTTCAACTTTTATTAAATTTGAGTAATAATTAAATATATTCTATTTAATTCATTGTTTGATTAGTGAATTAAAATTATAATTATTTTAATTAAATTTAAATTTTTTATAATTTAAAATAAATTTAAATTAATAAGAAAAATTTTAAAATACTACGGGAAATATTATTCAATTTTTAAAAAATGAGCTAAACCTCTTTGAATTAATGAAATTCAGTTCGCATCAGTTAAATTTTATAAGATATTTAATTCGATTTAGATTCAAAATTTAAAAAAATAAAAAAATTGCACAAACTATAATTTCTTTTTGTTGAAAACTGAAGCACAACATTATCATCCGATCCTACTTCCAAAATGGAAAAATGACAATGTAAAGATCCAACAACTTTAGACGTATGTATGTTTCCACAAAGATCCTAACCTTTCATTGATCACAACCTGCTACGGCAAGTACCTATTCAGCTCGTCACCAACGGACATCAGTACTGGGACCGGACTCCTTTCTTGCATTGTTGTAGAGCCGCCCCCTCCCCGCTTCCCCCGACCTTTCCACTGCCCCTTAATTCCATCCCTACCCCAAATTATTCGACAGACGCAAGTTTATCCTATAAATGATAGGTTCCTAAGGAACTGCTGAACTCCAAATTCTTTAAGATACAATTGAAACATTCATATTCTTCCTTCCACTTACATTCATTATTAGTTTAGATTTTTCACTAGGTTTTCCTTTTTTTTTTTTTGTGGTAACTAAGATTATAATAATTGAATGTTTAGATCCATTTTGACGGGCATTAAGATTTATTTCGATGAAATTAAAAATAATGGTAGATAAAATTAATTACAGTAGAAATGAGATTAAAATTAATAATAAAATATATGTTTGAATTTAAATAAAATAGTGCTGATGAGAATAGAAAATGAACATAAAAAAATATTCGATTAAAATAAGTATATATATGATAAATAATTAAAAATTATTAAAAATATATTATGTTAAATAATAAAATATATATAATTATATTTAAGTTAAATAATAATTAAAAATTATTAAATTATATTTGTATTAAATAATAAAATATATATTTAAAACTAAAAATTATATTGATATTAAATAATTTTTAAAATATTATTTATATAAAAATAATTTAATAAAATAATAAATAAAAAATAAAAGGGGATAAAAGGAGATTTTACTCCTTTACCTCTCACCGGGGTTCAATCATTGGACCGAATCACTAGAGGGTTAGTGGCGGCGTGTCGATGGGGGAGAAATCTCCTAAAATAATTGACGAGATTCAAATGTAATCTTAATTTTTTTATTCGTCAATCATTGTAAATAGCAAACGATCTGGTCAAGAATGACCACATTTATAGGTTGATAGCACCGATCTAGAACTCAGCGGCTTGATCAAGACGGCCGGATGGCTAGATTGGGTTCTCAGCTATCGATTCCATGGAGTGATTTTCCAAATGTCGACGATCAGATTCTAACCGGTGGTGCTAGAAAACGAAGTTAATTAAACATTTTAATAGTGCATTCAATTTAATGAATCAAACTACAATCGTTTCCATTTCAGAATTATAAGAAGCTTAACATCAAGCAAGCAGATGACATTTGTTTTGACCGGCAACGGCCCTTATCATGAGAAAGGTTCATCTCTGGCAAATGACTAATCACATCATATGATACATGAAACAGCTCTTTCAGATATCATTTGTCTAATCTGTGTTCCAACTTCCAAGTGAAAAAAATTGAAGGCCCATTGTTTTTTCTACCTGAAAATTGAATGGTCTTCCTTTACATTTTTTTTTCTTCTCGTACAACTCACGAAACATATCATGTGATTTATAATTTAAAGATAGCCTGCAATTTCTGACAAAAATTGAAGCTACTTATTTTCATTCATATTTACAATAATTAAGAAAACTTAGAAGGGATGGATCTTTTGCAGCTACCATTGTTCCAGATAATCTGGAAAAAAAAATACTAATTGGCCTTTTAATTGCAGATATTAAGGAAACAAGGAAAACCCAGTAAATACTAAACAATCAACTTTGTTTTTCACAATTTTTCGCATTGCTTTAAAATGGGGAAACATGTATACATTTTAA
>JBBYHM010000012.1:609390-629966 GCA_038381775.1 Adansonia rubrostipa
TTTAGTACCATCTTTATTCATCCTAGCTTCATGTGAATGTTCCAACAGATATCTGCAGCATATGCCTTGTGGGAAAAAAAAAAAATACTATACATCCTGCTAGCCTTTAAATTAGGAAGTAAGCAATTATGATCTTTATCCTTAAAAATTGATGTGGAACCATTATAAAACTCTTATATCATAAAAGATGAATTTAAGTAGACTAGTACCACATATGTTCATATATCAGGATGATTTTATTAGAATTGAGATCTCAAGACCCCGAGCTGTGCAATCATGCAATCACAACCATGTCATCCAATTGTTTGTCTCACCAGACAACTAAAAATAAGATGTTACATTGCATGGGAAATTATTTTGAGAGAAAAAAATCTGCTTCAAGCATAACATTGTAAATATAACAGAAATTGAAGGCCGATGCAACCCTATAAATGCTCTGTGGTAGCCAAACATGACAAGTAAACGAGTAGTTTTGAAACAACAGTCATAATCACCAGGCACATATAATGAAGACGCTACTTGTTTTTTTTCTGGCAGAGAATGTGTCTTGAGGGAAATAAAAAAATGTTTACTCAATTTGTAGTTTGAAATTCAAAGGGTGGCCACTTCACTGCTTTAAACTTACGATCCATATTGAAAGAAGAGTTTTCCTTTGAAGTTGTTAATGCAACAAAATAACTTTCCATTGTTTCCCATTTATGCAAAATAATGTTCTTGGTTTAATCTTCACAGTTGGACAATATGGTCCACACAATGTACAACTGTTAAACTCACCAGTTCATTAAGTACAAGCTCACTAAACAAGTTCATAACATTACCTTAAAAGACTGTTCTTTTACTCTGTTAGGAAAAACCAAGAATGCAAAGAGAGAGATTTGAAAGAAAAAGTTGAGAGGACATATAGCAAAGACAGTTTAGAATCCAAAAGATAAATCTTTCATAAATGGTAAGACACAAGCATTTCCTGATTCAAACTCTAATTGCTTACTGCTTCTCTTTCAACCATGACATCTACTACGTGTCATTATCTTTTCATTACAGCCATTGCCATTATCATATGCAAAAGCTTGTTCCCATCTTTTGCTCAAACTGGCATTTCGTAATACGTTGATTTTAAAGTCATCTGGTCTTTCGGACCTTCCATCTTTGATAAAAAAAAATGAAAGGAAAAATGCCATCTTTCAACTACCACAGGTTCTGAAAAACTCTTGCAAGATAATGGGAAGTTGAATTCGGGTACGTGGGGCTCGGAAGGGCGGTGTCAAGCCCTGATACTTCTTCATCTGATGAGAAATTAAGAGGGAGTTGAGTTGAATGCTCGCCAGCTTTTTCTAAAGAATTATGGAACGATGTAATTTAAGCCACCCCCAACTCCATGGACAGATCTCAAATTGTTGTTAATGTCGTGATGATCTGCAGGCTGTGGTTCACTGTCAGCAAAAACGCTTTGCATTAAAAAGCAAGTGACAGCATCTCACTCTGCTGAAATTTGTGAATGGACGCACAGAACCAATCGGATTGAACTTCGGATCTCAAATTCCATTCATTTCATCGACATATAAAAGAAATTCAAAAGCGTATAGATCTACTAAATTTTAATGTTCAAACTGCAAAAGAGTCATTAACTAACTTGGTTGCTTGGTTTATAACTTGGTTCCTTAATTGCTTCCTCACCAAGCGTAATGGGTACAGTAATCAAATTGGTGCTACCTTTTGACCATGTTCTTGCTTTTATTTAAGAAGGCTGTATACCAATGATGAATACATTTCTCTGTCAAAACAGGCCACTAGATAGACATAAATACATTAGAATATGTAATGATCGGGTTTAGGACGTTTCCAACATCACTGTTAATACTAGGATTTGGTCATTTAAAGCTTTGTGGAATGTGGATGTTCAAAGCCGACAATACCACCGATGTAATGCAAAGTCATGATCAAATCCTGATACATATAGTGACGCGGGAGAAACAAATGAAAGCCGGTCATTATAGTATGAGGTAAAATAGATATGAAAGAAAACAGAGATTGAAATTTGAAAGATGTTTTCAAGTTCAACCGCGTAAGATGTTCATTTTTCTTACTGAGAATGGTCAAATTTGGATGGTGCTTTGAAAATCCACCGCCATCCCTTGAAACTTTTCCTGCTCTTTTTGATTCCTCTTTCATCCATTGTCATCCGACATGAACCTGCATTGCAAAATCCCCCATCTCCGACCACTTCATTTCCAATAGAACCGCCATTTCTGATGCTGCCAAAAGCTGACAAAACACCCTTCTTCGCAGCAGGGATATCATCCCCTTTAGACCCCTCTTGAAAATCAAATTTTAAGTCAATGAAGCCAGAATCATCATCCCCACTAGTAAAATAACTGTCTTTCAGAGAAAACACCCGCCTGTTTGCACCATTAAAACCACCATCAACATCCATGCGACCACCACCACCATCTTTTCTCATAGCTTTAATATCTGCAATATCAGATTCCATAAAAGTACTGTCTCTTATTTCAGGATCAAAAACCAAACCACCATTGACACCAGAACTCCGAGCAGCTGAAATGGAGCTCCTAGCACCTGAAATACTCATCAAGTCGCTTCCATCCTCCGATCCGAAAAACCCACCGCCACCTCTGAAACTACAGAGAGACCTTGACCTCGATACGCCCGTGTAATCAACAACCCACAAATCACTTTTCTCCTGATCAACCCCAACACAAGCACTCTTGCCACAATTATCACCATCTTTGTCTCTCTTTTTCCTAAACCACCTTCCAATTCTCGAAAACCCATTCTTTTTCTTGATCTCAACGCAACTACTATTGCTTCTTTTGAGCAAGAAAGTTTCTTCCGAGTTATTCCCATTACTACTGTTTCTAGGCTTGTGATTTGGAATTTGACCCTTGATTTCGTTCTCGTCTATCATGAACGAGACACGACCAACACTGCCTACCTCACCACCGGCGCCAGTGCATGAAGTTCGAGGGTTGGAGGAGATTTCCGAGCAAGAACAAGACGAGAGACGATGAACGCCGCAATCTGAGCACACCAAGTTGATCAAACGATCCTGGAGACAATACGCACATACGCCAACCGAAGATAATTGCGGATGTTTCTTACATGGAACATCTGATGAAGTGTTGTAGTCATGGAAAACCACAGCTTTGCCTCTTTCATGGCCTATCTTCATAATTATTATGTACTAACAAGTCTAAAATGAAACCCACAAACTTGGGAAGATTGGGCTTACCAGGAATTAGTTCTCGGACAAGACTGAAAACTTACAAATCGAAAAAGGGTATAAAGATTGAAATGCCTTGCTTTAATAGACATACATAATATTTGAAGCTGATTCAAGGAAGCAAAGGATCAGATACTCAAGCAGAAGTGAAAGCCGAAGAAAGAACTAGCAAAGTTACAAAAAAAAGGCAGCTAAAGACCCTTAAGATTCTTAACTATAAGTTGGGTAGAAAATGATAGTAAGAGAAGGCGTTATCCTTACGTTTTCTGTGGACAAAGAAAAAACAGTGATACAATATATGCACCATTTCCTACATTTATAATAGAGTGTTGAAGGAAGTGGAATCGGGTTTGAACTCTACTCCAAATTGTACGTTCAAAGTTAAGTTTAAATTTTATTTTTAAAATTTAAATTTAATTTAAAATAAAAATTAAATTATTCGAATTTTTTTGATTAATTTTATTTATTTAGTAAAAATAAATTTAATTATTATGTTTAATTTTAAACTTAATTATTCATATTTTAATTTGAGTTTAAGTTTAAATTTTTTAAATTAATTAAAAATAAATAGGTATATTAAAAAATTCAATCAGACTCATTAATTATTCAAATTAAATATTAAAATATTTAAAATTAACTCATTGAATAATTTGAATTACTCAAATTTGATTTTAATTCAACGATACCCTAATCTAATTCAAGCAACAAAAACTAAGAAGGAAGTGAATGCAAAAGCAAAGTGAAACTCTAAAATAGGTCAAGTATCTTTCCATTGAACAAAATTGCTAATAAAAAATTTAAATTATAATCAATTAGGGTAGAGATTAATATAAAATAAAAAAATCGAAATCTCGCATAAGAATTCCTATTTCCAATCCATTGGCCTGGCAACAGCCTCTTTTGATTTTACCCCGTGGGATATACATGAAGAAGTATAGTTTCATTTCTGTCTTTAAAAGTCCCCACCCTCCCACAAAAAAAAAAAAAAGGGTCATTTGAATCATTATATGGTCCAAATCCATCAATCTGTCAATTTGTTTTTGTCAAACTTTTTATTTTTCCGGATTTTCTTCACTTCTCTTTCTTCGGTATTGACTTTTTTTGCCCAATGCCAAAATGCTGAGTGACACGCACTTTCTTCTCAAATTAGAATCGTTCCTTCATTTTTCTTCAATTATTTGATTTATAAAAAGTTGATTTGGTCCACTTTCTTTTGCAATTCTTCCATCATTGCATGAATTGAAGAGCCCATAGGTCGGTCATAATTTAATTTTTTTTAATTTTTTATTTAATATAAAATCAGATAATATTTAATTTAATTTAAAATTTAAAATTATTATTTAAAAAATAATTAAATATTAAAAATTATTTTTATATTAATTAAAATTCAAAACAAGATTAAAAAGTGAGTTTTTTAAAATAGAAATAGATAATTTTTTATATTGAATATTTTAATAATTTTAATAATTAAATTAATATCATTTGATTTATTTAAATATTTTATATTAATAAAGATATTTATATTTTTATAATTAATTAAATAAAAATATTTTTAAATTAAATAATAATAATTTATATTAATTTAATTAAAAATCTTAAATCTAAAATTTAATCTATGTGAACCGAACTAATCCGAGTTGAAAAGATAGCACTACGCTTCATAGAAGTCTATTCATGAAAACCACCTTGTATTATATGTTCTCTTTTTCATGTAGATCTTGAGCACGTGTTATAACAACAGATCCAATTTGTTGCATGGACCCCATGGAGGATTGAAACTTCTTTGGCATTTTTTTCCCTAGAAATTTCCGTTGCAAATTAACTGTTTTGATAAGCTAGGGCTACTATATTGAAAATATTGTTGTTAGGGAAGTATGAAACAATTTTAAGACATAACCCATAATTGCCAAATCCTCAAAAAGTATATAAAAACTAGGATGATGTCTTAATTTAGACTAGATGTGTCCATTTCATCAACAACTAATATTAAATAATTATCTTATACACTGATAATATAAAAAAAAAATTATAACTAAAATTAATAGAGTAACACATATCATATATAATATATTTAAAAAAAAAAGATACATGTTATCTCATGAGCATAGCTTATTAAATTTTTTTTCATTTCATCGTTGGTATATGACATAATTATTTATTAATATATACCTTTTATAAGTTTTACCAATTTATTATATATATACAAAGTTACTTGAGATTAGAGAAATTAAATTTTAGACTAAAGTGATACTTACATATTTCACAGTGTTCAACATTTATCTACAAGGGGTTTGAATCATCACTAATTGAGAACGTTAGTTTTATATATATATATATATATATATATATATATTGGATTATTGACTGGCTTGTGCATATATTTTTTGAATTTTATACTTGTTCATATTTTAATTGATAATAATTTTAAATATTTAAACTTTGATTTAATATAAATGTACGGATCTTTTGAAAAAAAATTATCCAATCAAATATTCATTTTTACATTTGTAAAAAATATATATAAAATTATATTTCTAGAATAATTCAGCCTTGGATGCAAGCTATAATTATCAAGAATGTAACATCCCAGTCTTACATCGGGAATTTTTGAGGATCTACTATGATATATATGTAGAGACCTAAGCTTACACTTATAAGGCGCCTTTTCGGGATAAAGTTGTAAGGTCCAATGCGCCAAAACGGACAATAACTCGTAAGTTGGGTGCTGGTCTCCATAAATTGTATCAAAGTAAAGTTTTTATAACATCCTAGTCTCACATCATGAATCTGTGAGGGTCTATCATAATATATATGTAGAGATCTAAACCTATGCTTGTAAAGCACCTTTTGGAGATAAAATCATAAGGTTTAATGGGCTAAAGCGGATAATACCTCACGATTTTGTCCCCAAAAAGCGCCTTGAAAGTATAGGCTTAGATCTCTACATATATATCATAGTAGATTCTCTGAGAATATTGATGTGAGACTAGGGTGATACATAGATATCGCCGTGCACTTTAGAGGTATTGTCCATTTTGGCCCATTGGACCTCACAGTTTTGTTCCCAAAAAGCGCCTCGTAAGTATAAGCTTAGGTATATATATATATATATATGTGTGTATATATATATATATATCATAGCAAATCCTCAAAATTCTTGATATGGGACATGGGTATTACAAAGAATTTAAATTTCTATCTTATTCGGAATATATTGTTATCTATTTCAAATAGTAGTATTTCAAATAATAGTATTTGGATAGTAAGGGAATTAATAAAAGGATTGGAAAATTATTAGATGTATTCATGAGTCGAGTCAGGTCGAATTCAGGCCAAGATTAAATATCATACTAACATTATTTATATTTATTCAAACTTGACTTGACTAAGATAATAAGTCTCAAATTTTGACTAAGTTCATTGATATTTTAAAACTCATTTAGGCTCGTACATATTATTTTTCTATTAAAACTTAAAAAAAATGTTTTATTTAATTTTTAATAATTTATTTTTTCTTTTATTAAGTTTTGAAACATGGATAATTATATAATTTTTAATGTTTACATTATAATATTATATATTATTAATGGATAATTATATATATTTAATTATATAATTTTTAATGGATAATTATATATTTTTATCTGATATAAAATGAATAATATATAAATATAAAAATAATATATTATTATATAATTTAAAAATGAGTCGGATCATACTCTAGTCTTAAATGTTGAAGCCAAAGCTTCACTACTTTTAAATGAATCTGGTTTCTTTGTCCAAGCTCATTTGAAGGTCTAACATTTTTGTTTAAACCTTTCAAATATTAAATAAACCTTTAAACTTTAATTGATAATTTAACTTGTGGATAGATTTAAATACCATATATATTATATATATTAACTAGATCCAAATTTAAATATTTTAAAAATTTTATATATCCAATCACAACAAAAGAAAAGATTTAAAAAATAAAAATAGAAGAAAGAAAGCTTGTTATTGGTACAGAGCATGTTCATGGTGAGACACAATAGGGAGGTGGCATGCTCAACGCATGCTAAGATTAGATCCACGTACATCATTGCAACAAATAAATAATAATTGTTTCAAGTTATATTATTGTTTGGTCTTTACCTATTTTATTGTACTAGAGATGGCAATAATCATGACGTTTCCATTGTTCTTTTCTCACTAATAATTTTGTAATCTTGTAATTGATGTAACTCTGGAAATGGTTTTCATATTTTATAAAGTTAAAAAGGTTTTTTTTCCATAATTAGTGAAACATTAAGCAAAAATTTTTATGCGTAAAGGATCCCAACATAAGGCTTCACTACTGAACCTATGTATAGTTTTCCATTGAATTCTTCAATTTCACTGACTGAGTTAAATGTGAGCCCACCCTTCCCATCTAACTGCTTCAAAATATTTCCATCTTGATCATACTTTACCCCAATAGGATCCATGCTAAACCAAGGCAATTTGGTTTGAAATATTTCTCTTCCACTGTTCAGTGCGACCCAGAATTCTCCTTTCTCATTCCTTCTGATATTATCTGGGATTCTCGATAATAATATAAACCGTTCTGGAACGTAACCCTTCAGTTCATCTTTGAGGTCGAACTTCAAAATTCTCATTTTAAATGATTCTGCAACTAGAAGGAACGTATTGTCCTTGCTTAAGGCTACCCCGTTAGGAAACGCTAAGCCTTTGTACATTACATTTACTTCCTTGGTTCGAGTGTCATATTTAAGTAGCCTTCCACTTCTGTCAAAGGCTAATGCCGATAGGAGAATATCCCTACATAATCAAAATGCTGATTAGTTCTTCTGGTACTACAACTACTATTATTATTGAACATTTTCTCTATAATTAATTTGTCTAAAAAAAATTATAAAGTACCTTCTTTGAAAGATATTGCTACTATCTGTAAAATAAATCACTCCGGTATTACTATCAATGTCTAAAGCATTTGTTAATCTGAATGGGACTCCCTCGGCTGAGGTAGCAAGTTGTTGAGCTTTGCCCCCATTCGGACCTACAACTAGCAGACCAAAGTAAGCGTCTGCAATGTAGAGATCACATGCTTCAGGGTTGAATTTCAGACCCAATGGCCTTCCGCATGTTGGTTCTAGGTCCGGATTTGTTGACCCATCACACACCTTCCTATCCCTAACCCAACAAACAAAATAAAAGCCATCAATTCATCACATATACTGTTTATTATTTCAACAAATTAATTAATTGATTTCCATTTGGTAGAGTAAATGTATAATTCTATGATTTCTACAATTTTTTTTCTTTAGAGACAAAATATTTTATATGATTATGAGTCTTTAACACCGTTGAATTAATCATTTTTTTTTTTCATTTGGTAATTAGTAGCTTGCTACTTGTTATTGTTGGAAAACAGACTATAGCTACAGTGTGAGATACATTTGAGATGATATATATATTATATTTAATAATCGATTTAATAAAATATTAATCGTATATACAATTATAAAACAACTTAGAATTAATGAACTTTTACATCGATGTAACTTGATTCATCGTGTATATTGACATGGATGATTTTTTTATTTAAATTCTAATTCTAAGTCTTGAACCACTAAGACTGTCTTTTTTACATAATTATTAATTAAGAGTAAGCATAAGTCGGTTCAAACCGACTTAACCAATGAAATTTAGTTAATTCAGTTTGGTTAAGTCGGTTTTTTATATCAGTTTATTTAGTTGATCAGTTATCGGTTAGTAAAATTATTAACCGAATTAACCAAACTTTTAATATTTAATATTTAATATTTAATAATTATATATTTATATATATTAATAGCCCAATTAAACTCATTCCTAACCCAAATATACAACCATTAACCCAAGACCCAATAAACCGATTTGACCGAACTAACCGACCAAACCGACCGAAATTTAGTCGGTTTGGTTAATTCAGTTATGATTAAAAATGTCGGTCGGTTCGGTCGGTTCCCGTAGCTAAGTCGGTTAATTCGGTTTAAAATTTTTTTTGACTAAACCGATCGAACCGACCGAATGCTCACATTATGGTCAATAAGACAGACTCAATAACAAGTCACTCATATGCTGTTAATATTATATATAGGAGAGCAGATGGGGTTTTTAGCTTGCCTCTTTGGCAAGATATATATTGCATTCAGTCACATATGCAGTTAGTGTTAATTTTAATTATCAAAAACCAAAAACCTAAATCAGGGGAAAAAAAGGGCCCGACAAGTGATTTATAGTAGATCAATTCATAGGTTAAATAAGCCACAGGTAGAATATTTTAAAATCTTTTTTAAGTAAAATTTATTTTATTATTTATTATATATTATTAAAATATTTTTATATTAATATTTATACATATATAATTAAATTTAATTAAATAATATTATTGTTATTATTTTATAATAATTTAAATCATATCAAATTTATAAAATTTATCTAAATTAAATAAATAATCTGATACTTTTTACAGTGAATTGCATGAATATATATATATATATATAACACTATAAAAGAGCCAACAACAACCTACATCATACACTGAGGCAATGGCCCTCTCATTTAACTATTTCATTTATACAGGCAAACTGAAACCAGCAATCAGAGTCTGAGCCAAATTTAATATACGTCACTGTCAAATTCTATTGCAAGATACTAAACTAACTACCACTTAGAAAGATGTCTAAATAGCAAAAAAAGGAAAAGAAACGATGATAACGAGTCGATTATGTATGATTATGACATTTATACCCCCCCCACCCCCCACAAAAGAAAAGAAAAACAGAAAAGTTCTTTCTTAAAGAGACAGATTATGTACTTGCGTTTATTATTATGCTTAAATCTTTCATGGACTCGAACAAAAATACAGAGTTCTATTATTTGAATTTTTTAAATATTTTTAATTTTTTAAATATATAAAAAATTTTAAAAAAATTAAATATATTGTACTGGATATTTATCCTTAGCCCAAGTAAAAGAGGGTAGGAGTATGTTTACCTGTTTGAAGAAGGAACAGCAAATTCTTTCCAACCAAGATTTGTTCCTTGCCATTTGAGTATCCTGCCATCAGATACACCGACATATGGCCCTTCTTTTTTGCAATCGAAGGCAATGCTTTCAGGACCGGTGACTTGAGTGAGTTCGATTTGTTGATAATTTTTCGGGACAGGAAGCTGTTGGTAGGATTTTATAATGCTTTGGGAGAGGCAAAGCACGAAGGCCAGAAACCTGAATGAATGAAGAAGCATCTCCATGCTCTGGAACTATGAAAAACAAGGTTAAGTTGATAATTTATTGGCTTCTGAATCAATGTAAGAACTCAAGAACTGATTATAAAAAAAAACACTAGTATTATGAAAGAGGAAGTGAGCATTGGAGATGCATATATTTATGTTGTTGGGGGAACAATGAGGTGGAAATCAACTCAAAATTGGTGCTAGCTAGCTACTACCAGGTGGCAATGGCAGTGTAATTAGCTTTGCAATTACTGTAACCAGAAGACAAAAGTCATAGAACTTGAATTACACGTACGATCAGGAAGAAAAAGTCTTCAGTCTCATGGCCCACTAACAATCAAGTCTATCTCTTCCAAGTTGCCATTACTTGGTCAGTCCCAGACTGATTTTTCAGTGTTGTAGGTTTTATTCATATATTTAAAATTTATTTAAAAATATTATTTTTATTATTATTTATATATCTTTTATAATTAAATATAAAATTTTAATATATAAATAATAAATTAAATTAAATTAAATTAAATTAAATTAAATTGAATTTATAAAATTTATCTAAAATTGGATGGGTGGCTCAGCCTAGACCTACTCTTCTTAATTATAGAGGAGAAGGTTGGTGTCAGTTAAATTTTGTCTTTACAAAATCATCATCAAATCGTAGAATTACTTCATTAAGATGGAAGGGAAAAAAAAGGAGTTGTCGGCGTGTCACAACACAAACACGTTAATTAAATGATATATATTTTTTAATGTATATTTGCAGTTTTTTAAACTTGTATAATTAAAAAATTAGTCTTACTGTATTAAAATCTAACTTGTAAAGAGGAAAAAAACCTAGAAAGTTGTTGGCATCATACAAACCCAACAGTGCATGGTCATGACGAAGAAGTGTCCAAAACTCGAGTTGAATTAATATAAAGTTTAAATATAATATTAATATTATTTATATTTATTTTATTTTATTTTATTTTATTTAAAATATATATTTTAAATTTTATTTAAGTTCGTTTGTTTTTATAAATGTATAGTATAAACTAATTTAAGTTTATTCATATTATATTTTTTAATTTTTATTAATTTAATAGTTAACTTAGCATGTTTTAATATTTACATTATAATATTATATATATTTATATTTTATATAATATATTTATTTTTTATATGATAAAAATTATATAATATATATCAATATAAACTTAATATATATTATATAATAAAAATGAGTTAAGCTTGAATCTTGAATGATAAAATCAAGACTCGATTATTTTTTAAGCAGGCATTATTAATAAAATTAAATTAATTTTTTATTTATTATTTTTATTTAAATTTTTTTAAATATTAAATGAGCTAGAGGTTCGAACGAGTAGCTCAACCGATGAACACTTTAGTTATGACTCCTCGACTACAAGGAGATATAAAATATTTTTAGCGAATCATTCTTCTATTTGAATTTGGTTTCAAGCTGATGGTTGCATGCAACAGGTTTCAAGCTGATTGGACCTGGAAAGCTCCTGGAAACGGAAGAGGGCAAGACCGTAATTTTGTAATTAAGCAGTGTTAATGTGGTATCCTTTCCAATGAAGAAAAGAGGCCCTACCTCCCCGCTATGAGGAGGACCCTCACCATATCAGAATCATTGTTCTATAATTTGCGTGAGCCGCGTGAACTACTAGTCTCTCTGAGCCTCTCTCTAACTACAGATCATTTTAATCGCTTCGTTTTCTTGAAATTTTAATATTTTTTGTAAGTATTCTTCTTCTTTATTTTGATCTGATTGTTTTTCAAATCTAACAAATCGTCGATTTCTTTATATATATATATATATATATATTGATGTGTTGGTTTTGCGTTTCCTTTTAGGATCTGAGCGGAGGTTGATAGTTGATTTTTTTGTCATCTGTTGATTTAGGTAATTCAAGTTTTGAATTGCAAGTATCAATTCTTCCGATTTTTTTCATTTGTTTTTCGTGTCGATGGTGCGATTTAAGATTCATTCATTTGTTATTAGTTTTAATATAATTCTTTTAATATCTGATTTTGCATGGGACTTGAATCTAGGATTGATTGTTTTTGTATCAGAATTAAAAGATGTAATCTTGAAGGAGACAAAGTAATCTCTACTTATAATATTGTTATATGTTATATGTATTTGTACTTTAATCAAATAGCAATATGTTTTTTGTTTTTATGAGCATACCTTAATGGTAAAGTAATAGTCTTTGATTTGTTTAATTTTTTGATGAGTAAAAATCTAAGATTGTTCTCATGATTCTTGAATCTTCTCTTTATTGCTATCTATAATTTTGTTTAAAATTTTTATCAGTATTGTGGATGACAGTTTTGGTTGCAAATATTTTAGTTATTGTTTTCCTTGCCTGTATAGTTTGTTTCATTATCATAGTCCTTTAGATATAGTTGATCAGAGAAATTTCTGTTGGTTTATTGAATCCATTGTTGATATATCTAAAATTTTGTGTATGACTTCTTTATTTATTTATTTTTTAATGGTAATGTAGGGTGGCTGAATGATCTAATGGAGTCTAAAAGTGGGAAAAAGAAGCCTGGTAGTAGTAGTAAATCTTTATTCTACGAAGCTCCTCTTGGTTACAGCATTGAAGACGTTCGACCAAATGGAGGAATCAAGAAGTTCCGATCTGCTGCTTACTCCAACGTAAGTAGTGGCCTATCTTTGAATATTGCTTATCATGAAAAAGTCCATTGGCTTTTTAATTTTATGAATCACATAATCCTGATAATTCTTTTTTCTTGTTTTGCAGTGTGTTCGCAAGCCATCCTGATATACTCAAGTGCGACCAGTGACCGCTGTTTGTGGTCAATCAACTGTTATTTGTTTTATTAGTTAGTTTGAGATCCCTTCTTCGGCCGACCTCCCTCTTCCTCTTCTCCCTTTGTTACTGATTTCTTTACAACTGTGATCTCCTCAATTGGCAACAGTTTACTTTGTGTGATTCCGAGAAACCTTGCAGCTGTAATGGTATCCCTTGGTTGACATTACAATGGCAGTCTCTGCAATCGGATTTGAGGGATATGAAAAGAGACTTGACATTTCATTTTTTGACCCTGGTATCTTTTCTGATCCTGAAGAAAAGGGTCTTCGATTATTGTCGAAAGCCCAATTGGATGAGATTCTAGGTCCAGCTGAGTGCACCATAGTTTCTTCAGTGTCAAACAAGCATGTGGACTCTTATGTCCTTTCTGAGTCTAGCCTCTTTGTCTATCCTTACAAGATCATCATCAAAACCTGTGGGACGACAAAGTTGCTTCTTGCAATCCCACCCATCTTGACGTTGGCTGGCAGTCTTTCTCTTGCCATAAAATCTGTTAGGTATACTCGTGGGAGTTTCATCTTCCCTGGTGCTCAGCCATATCCGCACCGTAACTTCTCTGAAGAAGTTGCCATCCTTGATAGCTATTTCGGAAAGCTTGGCGCTGGCAGCAAGGCTTATGTAATGGGTGGTCTCGATAAACAGAAATGGCATGTGTACTCTGCATCTGCAGAATTAGTTGTCGCTAGTGATCCTATTTACACTGTAGAGATGTGCTTGACTGGTTTGGACCGGGAAATGGCTTCAGTTTTCTACAAAGACCAATCAGGCTCTGCAGCTGTGATGACCCTTAACTCTGGCATAAGTAAGATCCTTCCAGATTCTGAGATTTGTGATTTCGAGTTTGATCCCTGCGGTTATTCAATGAATGCAATTGAAGGGGATGCGATATCCACAATTCATGTTGCACCAGAAGATGGGTTTAGTTATGCAAGCTTCGAAGCTGTGGGCTATAATATGAAAGACTTGAATCTGAAGCAGTTGGTCGAAAGGGTGTTGGCTTGCTTCAAACCAAGTGACTACTCTGTAGCCGTGCATGCTGATGTTGCGGGTCAGTCACTCGAGCAGACCTGTCTGCTGGACATAAAAGGGTACCGTTGCAGAGAGAGAAGCATTGAAGAGCTCAGAATTGGAGGTTCCATCATGTACCAGAAATTCAACCGCACCGATGGCTGTTGTGCATCTCCGAGATCAACACTGAAATGCTGCCGGATAGGGGAAGAAGGGGAAGAAGAGTAGTTCAATGGCTTATTGGCTTTATATAGTTTTTGTTGGTTCAGTTAAAATAAATTGGTCCCTCGCAATGCCTCTTTAGAGCAAGGGATATTAGTTCTTTTGTATTTCATTTCGTGTCAGTGTTATGCATTATGCAACTTGAACGTGTTACTGTCATCTGTGTGGCAGAGTATGATTTAATGTTTCTATTGAGCATATGAGCTGGATCTTTTTTTATATCTGAAATTCGATTATTTGTATAATGCCATAGCTTTGCTTTCATATCTAAATATTGAAAATCTATTCAAATTTGTACTGTAACTATTTGATTTGGTTTTATTGAACTTGGTTTGATTTTGATTAGATAGTAATTTGATTTATTTGGTTTGGTTTGGTTTAGGATTGCAAATTAAAATTATGGTTATTCTAATTGAATTTTATTTTAAGCATTTTTATTTTATATTATAAAATAAAAATTTTTATTATTAAATTAATAAAAATAAAAAATATTATAAAACAGATTAATGTTTTAGAATTTTAAAAATGGATGAATCAAATAGATTTGAATGGGTGAAATGAATCATGAAATTCGGTTTTGTTTAATCCCGTTAGAGATGTTATTGGATTTAAAAAAGAAAATTAGAATTCTCTATATTAGTTGTAATCTTTATCAAAAATCGAAACGTCATCACCTTAATAACGGGAAAGATGTCAGGACTTTGTTGCCTAATAGAATACTCTATTTTGGCGTGTTTTTAATGGCTTGCAAAAGATTGAATGGAATATAATGCCTTTTTCATGTAAAAGAGTACATCTCTTATTATTACGTGTTGGGAAAGACTCGGAATTTTTGTTAGCGAAAGGGACAGTGAAAAAGAACAACGAAGGAACAAAGGAAGCTGGCCAACTTTGACGGATCAACAACGGAGGAAAAAAGAACCCTATAAAAAATGAAGCAAAATATTTTAATGGTTAATATCCCAAAGCATTGCTAAAAGACATGATATGTCCGCCGTAGAAGATATGGGAATAGGTGGAAAAAAAAAGGCTTTTGATCAACAAATTGCTCCAAATAACACCCCTCCCCCAAACCCCCCCCCGCAAAAAAAAAAAGAAGAAAAAAGTAAAGGCGGTGGCAAATAATTAAAGAAACAAAGGAATATAATTAGTACACGGACAGAATCTACCTTTTTCACAAATTAGATTTATAGTTATTTTATGTCATCGAGAGTGTCGTTTTTGGATTAAACTTTTTTAACTTTTGAAATTTAGTCATAAAACAATATTTTGGAGGGGATGAGGCGTCTCCCACTAAGCTTTTAGTCGTATATTATTTGAATTTAAAAATAAATATTAAATATAAATATATTTAATTCTTTAAAAAATTATATATATGTATAATTTAAAATTATATTTTGTATCTATGATCAGATCAGAAAATTAAAACATGCAATGTTATACATTTGTCCCACTACTTCATTTGCGGACGTAGCTTACGATTTAATTTAGGAATATATTTTCTTTTCTTCACTTCTTGTTGGAATCAATTTCAACATTTGTTGCGGGTCATGGTTATTAAACATTAGATTGAATGTGATGATTGGTTGTTGAATTGCTATAAATTAGAGGAGGCAAGGCTTAGCCACCATGACTTTTGTTTACTATTTGAGTTGCTTAATTGAGTATTTAGTTGATGCAACATTGAAGAAAACCCTTGCATTTTGTAGCAGTGGAGCTGAGAAAGTTGGGTATGCAGCCATGGAGATGGACAGTTGGATCCATTGATTGTTGCCCAGCAGCAAAAAGGCCGAACTGAATTTCTCATCATTAACTGGCGTTACACAAATCCACAATTTTATTTAATACGAGTAATTTATGCTGCTCGAATTTAGAATTAACGTTGAATATAAATATATATTTAACATATATTCATTTATGATCAGATTATCATTCGAAAAAATTTATTTTTTTTTTTTTCAGAATTGAGTCGTGCCAGTCCAAATATACAAACATATTATCCAAAATTCATGCCAGGCCTACCAAACTAAGTTAAGATTATTGGACCGAGCAAATAACTAAATTTTTAAATAAATTTAATTTTTTTATATATTTAAAAAATTATGTCTTATTCAGAAGTGATCTAAGCAAAATATAAAGGGTAAGGAGTTGTTAATTGCTTTGTGGATGGTTGACACTTGTGCTCCACCTTCAAATCAATTACTAATCCGACACAAAAAAATGTATACTTCAAAGCACGGTCTTAGGAGTCAATTACTGAATTTCCTCCAACAGTGGACCAGTTCTACTGTCACTGTTTCTGTCAAGAATTCTAAGCCATTTTTTCATTTAAAAAGGAAAAAAAAACAACTGGAAGCAACTTTCATTTTATCCCTGGCGTTGCTAAATGGAATTTGGTCACCAGTTACATCATCAATTTAATCAGCTTCAGTACTTCCAGGATTCTCTTTATAATTGGAAGACGGCATTTTGGATTCCAGGGGTGCCATAATAGCCTTGTGATAAAGCAATGAATTTGTTTTCATCAGTTAATTAAGCATGTAGTTGAGATCTTTTGTTTGTAATGCTTTCTAAAATAGGTTTTATCAAATCATTACAAACGGTGATTTTGCAAACAATGATTTTGTCTACAACAAATCTCTAGATTGAATCCCTAAGTGAACTGGAAAGTAAATGGTTGAAACATAGATTTGACTCAACAGTGTCAGACTGGCAATCTCTCTGTCTCATCAAGTTTGTTCATCGAAATGGTTAAACATGGGGGATAAACTGCAATGGCTGAAACATTATAGCTATCATACATTTGAAATTGCTTTGCTGTTTTCTTATCAACTTTCCCAGCAACCAAACAACGTGAGATCTTATCTTACTGGTTTACCTTTTATTTTCCTTTTTTAAGATGGGATTTTAGACATGAAAACATTAAATATAATTTAATAAAATAAAAAATAATTAAAATATGATATAAAATATATCACGATTAAAAGATAACATGATATCTGCACTATAAAGGAAAAGAAAAAAAAAGTATGGCTTGCGTGTGAGGCATCCTAAGCTTTTTAAAGCGGCCCTTCGGAAGGGAATTTATTCTAATTGCCCTTTCCTAATTAATCTTCGCAATTACTCCTTTAGTTAGGGCCTGTCGAAGCAAGCCAAGAAAAAGTAGAGATTCGTAGCTTCTCAGGATCTCCGTAGGTAAGTTGATGTAATATAATCTATCAGATTCTTGGCTTAAATTCAATATATATATATATATATATATCAAGCGCTTGAGCTTGTTCCAATATGTTGAAATAAGCTCTTAATTTCTGTTTGTGTGACAGACTTTCCGGTTAATGGCCGTCAAAGAAAGAAAAGAGTACTGAAACATACATGACAATAAAAGCTCTTAATTTCTCTCTTTACCCCAAACTGAGTCAATTAAATTAAATTTCGAATTTATTTCATAACAAGGTTCTCTGTACTAGGTGCAGAGAAATGAATGGTGAAGACTGAAGAGAGAGATTCAAGGGAGGATTAGAGAGTGTCAACCATCTTGGGAGGCTTTATAATGTCTTCTTTTTTGCCTTCTAAGAGACAAAGCCCGAACTAAATTCATGTGTCTTTTGGTCATTTGTGTACAAATTGTTAAAAAATTGTAGGCCTCTCCATTCAAGCACATCCTAATGGCAAAAAGGAGCGATGATTTGCTACTCATTTTGGGGTATTCTCTTCATTTGGATCATGTCCGCTTCCTTTTTTTAATCCCCTTGTTTGACTGTTTTTGGCTCTATGAACCCTGCTTGGCAATTTCCTTTGCTAGTATTAGTCCTTATTGAGCTAGAATTAGATAAAATTTTTTATATTTCAAGTTGATCCGATTCAAATTATTTTTTTATTTTAATTCCACTAGGTTGTCCTTCGCTTTAATGTA
Source organism: Adansonia rubrostipa (assembly GCA_038381775.1). NCBI lineage: Eukaryota > Viridiplantae > Streptophyta > Magnoliopsida > Malvales > Malvaceae > Adansonia > Adansonia rubrostipa. Next base: position 627,877 of record JBBYHM010000012.1, read on the forward strand.
ACCAGCGAAAGCATATGTGCTCTTTCTAATTGTTATGCAATGCTCCATTGATATATAAACGTCCCACTTGAATGATTCATGTCATGGGAATAATTTACTTTTAATATTGTCGAAAACTACAGAAAGCAACTGATTTTGGGTTTATCAGTGGATTTTCAATGGCCTGAAAAACCAGTTGAACATTTTGAATGGCAGATGCATCAAAATAAACATTTCATCAGCTTATTTGCTTCTTACAATCATGATTTCGGTTTTTGTGAGAATGGGAATTGCATTTTTCTACTCTCCCAACTCTAGGGCGGTTTTGGTAAGTCCCATCATTACCCTCCACCCCCACTTCCTCAAAGGTCTTTAACCAGATGGCAATGGATGTTGTAGTCATTACAAAGATAATCTAATCAAACAATTCTTTCTTTCTATTTAATTAGGATTTGATCAATTTGATCATTGTTAAAAGAACATTTCCCAAATAAAAATTATAAAAGAGTATACCTTTAACATCTTTCTAGAAAATGATTAGGTACAACTACAACTTAAAAGACAGATTCACAAATTCATTTCAGCAATTTTCGAAATTCGAAATTTTAATTTTATATATATATATATTCTTTTAAATTACAATCTTTAACACGTTGCGACGACAGAGAGAGCAGCTTTTGCTTTATAAAGTTAGGTGCTTTTGGATTGATAAATACGGAGACAAGGTGAGTGCATTAGAATCGAAAAGGGCAGCACCTAACACTAAAATAATGCATAAAAAGAAAAAAAAAAAAAGAAACAGTAATGCGCGAAATAATTCACACAACAAAGATCTCACGAGGAGCCATTACATCAACAATCTCGAGCACAATCTCCTCGAGATTCTCACATTTTTTATTGTAATTAAAAGAGAAAAAAAAGGTAGAAATGGCCAACCTCAGGGAATGTTGGATTCCCCACATGCCACAGCCTGGAAGCTTAGCTTATCAAAGCAAATCCCAACTCTTGCTCTATCATCTTTATCTGATACCAAAACCAAACTAAATAGGATACGAAAAAATAATATAAATACGGTAAATTTATATAATTTTTTCTCTACTTTTTATTGAACTAGTGGCAGGCATGTTGCTTCTCTCTTAGTACTTTAAAGTTTAAACAATCTCAGTGTCTCTTTTTCTTGGCTCTTGGTTCTGAGTTCTGACAGAAAGTTGAGTGTGCAAACTCAATTCTTGGTGTAGGAACCATTGGGACTTTCACTACTTGGCTCCTGATGTAAACATTGCATTAAAACAACACAGTTTCTGCTCAAAAAGCTTTGCTTACAGTTGAATCTTTTGCTTACTAACCTCTACCATCTCCTTCCCTACATACAAAAAACAGCTGGTTCTGGTTTTGGTTAAACTATCGGAGCAATGGAAATCAGGAAAGAGAAGTTTGTTTTGAGTTATGTAGCCTTGCTCTGCTTATGGACTTCTGCAAGTGGGCTGCTTTCACCAAAAGGTGTTAACTTTGAAGGTAACTGAACTAATTCTTCTAAATTGGTTTAGTGCTTTCTTTTGAATTGTACGCAAAGAAGGAAAATTTTGAACATGAGATTGATTCTTTTATTGTTTTTTTCTTTTTGGATTTTCTTTTCTTCAGTGCAAGCATTAATGGGGATAAAAAATTTACTGATTGATCCTCATGGAGTTCTTGCGAATTGGGATGATGCTGCTGTTGATCCATGCAGCTGGAATATGATCACATGCTCTAGTGATGGTCTAGTCATTGGACTGTAAGTAGTTTTATTTTATTTATTTATTTATTTTTTTGTAAAGTTAAACTAACAAACACATATATACACTCATTCAAACTTGAAATGATTAACAAATGCACTAAGATAAATAGTTAATGTGTGTGTGTATGTGTGTATATATATATATATATATATCTAGGAGAGAAGATAACAGTGATCTGATGTGGTTGAAATGATTTTGTTTCAGAGGAGCTCCAAGCCAGAATTTGTCTGGTACTCTTGCCCCTACCATTGGAAACTTAACAAATCTTCAGCTGGTGTGAGTATGAAGTTGTGTAGTTTCTAGTTTCTAGTTATGTTTTTGCCTTGAAGTATT
>JBBYHM010000012.1:642908-657926 GCA_038381775.1 Adansonia rubrostipa
TAAAAAATTCATTTGAATTGATATTATTTAGAGTGTAGCTGCAAACAAGGTATTATGTAAAAAAGTGTTAAATTACAATTTATAAAATGATATAAATCAACATACAAAAAAGTATTCATGTCATATCTCTCTATAGGAACAAACAGCAATGGGGAAGGCAATGACTTCTGATTTTATTCACTTCCAACTTATCTATGAATCCTTAACAGATCATTTGAAGGTCACCAATGAACATTAAAACTAAAAAGAGTGTGGAAATAATCTCTAACTCTATGGTGGGGGGAGGGGGGGCACTTTATGATACTGATCATCGCATTGGTAGAAGTAGACCCGAACTTATTCTTTAAGCCAACAACAATCTCACTCGATATCCGGCAATGGCATTTTCCAAAAATTCCATGAGTTGAAATCTTCCTGCAAAGGTGTTGGAAAATCAGGGATTACAATACCATTGAACTAGTTGTATTTAAACAGGCGAGAAATATATATACTCTTTTACCTGCTCAACCAATGAGGTTGGAGGAAACATGTCGTTAACAAGAGTATGCAATGACGTGTATGACTTCACATCGATACAATGACTAATAGCCACCTCACCCTGCCAGTTTGAGTCCAATTGTTAGAAAGATGATATAGTAACCTCATTACAGGTTTTGGTTCCTTTTTTCTTCTATTTTTTATCATGAGTAGGACATAGAAAAACATGAACCTTCGGGTTGATAATAAATATCTTGCCCTTGGGGATCCCAATTTTTCTATAGCTAAGCTCATCCGTGTCTCTGTTTCCAAAGCCCGCATAAAATGGATTGTAGTCAGAGGGAAAAAGTTTCTTGATATCCTGCAATGCACATATAAGAAAGAAACCTAGGTGAAAAGACTGATACTATGGCAGTAATTGTTTCGATCTACATTGAGAAACAAGGCTGAGTATTTCGGAATTTACCTCTAAACATGCTATTTTGAATTCATGAGGTGCTCTTCTTATCACTGCCACGAATAAGGTGAAAACGGTGGAACAAATCATTTATAGGTCAAAACAATACAGCCAAAATATTCTAATACGAGTAAAAGGTCAAAAACAACAAAGACAGCCGCTTCTATCATTTACAGACTCTGTGATGGGATGTAATCCGTAATATTTTCAGCTGACGCAATAAAACAGTGACGCAAACTCAAAGTGACAAAATAGATTACTTCAATAAACAAAAAATTTCAAAAGAAAAAAATAAAAAGCAAGACCTCACCTTCGCGGTACAATGAGGGAAACAAACCATCAGGAGAAATAACAACAGGTCCATTAGGTAAAGCTTTTCCATCCTGCATAAACAAATCAATCAGTTTGAAAACGTTTACAAACTCATAATTTCAAAGTAAAATCATTTTAAAAATTAAAGATTGCTTTCGTAAGGAATTGTAAAAATGGTATTTGGATGCAAAAGCAGATAATACTTTTGAAGAAATAAAAATTGAAGAAAACAGTGTATCTTAGAATTTTCCAACATTGAAAAAAGAAGCTAAGGGCACCAAAACCTGGACTATTTTGCTACCTGTTTCAGGTTGATTAAAAAACTTCTGGTTAGATATGCCTGAACAATTGCACGCGCGCTCAGAAATAACAGCTGATATCCATTCTCCTGTTGTGAACATACAATTTAGTTTTTGACATCATATAACCAGGGAAATCGATTTGCTGACATGCATTTCAACATACATTAGTTAATGGAATAAATTCAAGACCCACGCTTGTGTCATAAAAAATAAATAAACAACTACACTGCCTGACAATTTATCATTTAAATCGAACTCCCGAGTGAATGGATAATTGAACCCAGTGCTCCCTAGAAACAAATATTGTGTTTGTGTATGCACATACATGTTAGCGAGAGAGGTGGATGGACATAGGTGCAACTTTGCAAAAAGAATTTGTCAACACACAGTATCTAAGAAGTGCAAAAATAAATTTCAGAAAATGGAATGGTTAGCAGGCATAATGGTGAAAGCGTATGATGTTCATATCATCATAATACTAATGTTGTCAAATGTTATTCCATAAACTTGCATTCTAAAACCTGACAAAGGAATATACGATCATTTACCAGTAAGGCTCAATTAAGTCAAGTTGAACATTGACACAAATGAGAAAAAGCATACCTTAATAGCAGAGAAAAGTTTAGCTACACCAGATTGTGTCCAATCCCTTCCAACCAAAGGCATAAACTGGCCTAAAACATCAGACCTGAAAGAAATGTGTGAAGTTATTGAAAGACATTAAAACTATACATGTTTAAAACATTTTCAAAAGAAACATTTCACCACGTATCAAATAGGGTATGACAGCTTCTAGAAATTGTCATTGATGCTTTAATACTAAAGATCATAATAGAAGATCTAATTTCAGCTTCAAATATAAGTACATGGTTTAATATTTTCTCCTTTACTTCTATAGTCCAGTTTAATTTATTAGTTCCAGTACTCATATCATAATGATGTCTAGTAAAGAAATTATCTACCATTTCCATAATATATATCATAATAAGAATCATTAGTGAGTTTAGAAGGTCCATAAATGGGTGATACAAGAATATTTTAAATAATGCAGAGAGATAGCATCAGGAGATGAAAGTCCTTACTTGGTAATAGTTCCATCAACATCTGAGATTACAATCTTTGCATTCCACTTCCACAAGTAAATATGAGCATCAACCTGTTAAAGATGCATAGCTGTAAGAGGATAAATTTTGAGCATAAAACAACCTACAGGAAGAATTGGGTGGTTTAGAATTGAAACCTGTTGCTTTCCCAGAACCCTGGTGAAGAAACTGAAAGTAATCATATTTTGACCATCTTTCAGATTCAAGGAAGCTATCTGCTCACTAGTGGGAACATTTGTCCTAATAAATTTCTTGCAGAGAGATTCAGTCCTTCCACTGAATGCTGGAGTTGAATCTGCTTGTGAATTTTGTAGAACAGATTCAGTATCAACAAATTCCTCCTCATTAGATGAATGGCTGTTGGTGTGCTCAAGTGTTTTTACCCTTCTAAAGGGAATAGGCCAGAGCCTCCATCTACGGCCAGACGATGTGGAAGCAACTATAGAATCATCACCCTTTGGGTTTGATGACTCATTCCGTTCAACAGGGACTGCATCTTGGGGCTCAACAGTTAACTCTAAACCAAAGGCAGCCATTCCGAGAGCCATAGGAGCAGCTTTTTCCCATGGAAAGTACCTCTCTCCAAATCGGATGATTAGGTTTGGGTTCTTAATAATTGCCATTGCGTTATTTTTATATTCCTCCCATGATATGCGATGTGCTTCAAAGACTTCAGCTGCAGCATCTGATCCCATACCCGCATGAAGTTCATTTCCACAGAGTGAGATCTCAAATCCTGGAAATATAAGGTGAGCAAGAGAAGTTACGAATTAGATCAGTTTGAGAAAATATTTTCTATTCTCATTTTCTGAATCAATTTTCTCTTTCTATTTTCTAACTTTTGAAAAAACATGTTTGGAAAAAATAATCTTTGCATATTTGGAGATTCGAACCTTGGTCTTAGATGGCTCGCAATGACAGCAAAAAAAATAAATAAATAAATAAAAATAACTTTTTTCTTTGAAAACAACTTTTTTTCAGCCCATTTTCATTCTCATTTTCTAGAAGACAATTTTCTATTTTTCCAAGCAAACATGTTTTCCATCAAATTCTGTATATTTTATGAAAACGGGAATAGATAACAACTTTGTTTTCTCAAACAAAACACTAACTAAGTATTCCAGGAGAACCACAGCAAGAATAAGACAGTTAAACAATTAAAGGAGGAAAAGGTCCTTAGTTCCTTACCCAAGCTAGCATGAGTTTCTATCTCTTTACCAGAAGTTGTTTCAATTTCCATAATTTCACTTTTGCTATTCTTATCCTCGGGTGCAGGACTTTGCTGACTGCTATTTATCCCTTCAGTTGCTGCTGATGTACCAAATTGTTCATCTTTCCATTCAGGGTCATTACCAACAGAATCAACAGATGCATTGTTAGAACCCATATAACCTGTATCCAACACTTCCTGTTCAACTGGTTCAGCTTCAACTTGTAAATCAGGAGATCCATTATTGTTGGAAAAATTAGGACTACAAGAGGAAGACAACAAATCTTTATTTCTGGAGTCACCAACAGGTCCATCTTTAGTTTCATCAATGCCTAAAGGACTGCAAGAAGGTTTATCTTGTGAAATCTGATCTTCTAATGGGCTATCTTTTTCTTCAGAATCAGAGTTTTCGCCATGTCTGCCCAATTCCGATAGTTCAAGGCAGCTCTTAAAAATATCATCCTTTTTGTGCAAAGAAGCATCTTCAACATCACTTTGCCTGTTCAATTCACTTTCATGGTTACAAAGGTTTTGAGTTTCTTCAGTCCAACAGGCATGTTCCACCCCTTTTTCACAAACTTTGGGATAGCTCAAAGCAGTAGAAGTGCCGTTCAAACTACAAAAACTATCAGAGGAATCTTTAGCTGCAGCTGAATTGAGCTTACTAATATAATCAGCAGTCCACACATTGTTGCCTGAACCAAACTCCTCGTGACCCTCACAAAAGTCAGGTTCTTCACCTGGTCCTAGATGGAACTGAGGTGTGCTTAGCTGCACATTTTGAGCACTCTGTTCGGATGCTGAGACAGGGGCTGTAAGTATATGGCCATCCACGCTGACCAAGACAACTTCTGAATCTAAACCTTGTGCTTCACCAAAACACTCACCATCTAAACCCTCAAATCTGGCAGACCCAAATTCTGACAAATTAACTGAACCATCTATTGAGGACTGCTCATCTTGAAATTCATAGAACATAGTATCAGATTCTGCCCTTTCAAACCGTTTTGGATTTGTGGCATCACATTCATCCCTCCACTGAGCTACCCCGGGATCCGAAACACTATGTTCAAGTCTAGAAAATTCACCAATATTTTTATTACCTTCATCCTGTATAACTTCACCGTTAGCATCTTTCAAATCTCCATTTGTCTCAATTCCTTCACAAGAATCAACCTCCCTGGCAAAATATGCTTCCCCAGAGTTATCAAGATACATATGAAAATCAGCTTCAACGCCATTAACAGTTATATGAACAACCTTTTCAGCCCCTTTTAAAACACCCTGAAACTTCCCAAACCTAACATACCAAGGTGTGCATTGAAAAGTCCCATCTTGTTGCTGAACAACAATCACATCAACAGCCCCACCAAAAGGATGGAAAGGAGTAGCAACAGAATAAACACCTTGTGAAATTAAACTCCCAACTTTGCCAACCACATTCATTTGTCAATCCTAAACCTTCGCTAGATTAACAAAATTCAAAGAAAAATAACAAAAACCTTTTCCAGATTCTTTATTTTCTATAAAAAAAATGAATCCAAAAAATCACTGCAAACGTCCAAAGCCTTTCGTTCTTCTCAACGATATTTATTCTTCATCTTCAGGTATCTGCATTCAATTCAAAATTAAACCAAGCAAATATTAAACCCTAAATTGTTCCCTTTTTAATCAGCAAGAAAAGAAAATGAAAAAAAATAAAGGAAAACAAGCACAGGAATCTATTAGCCGTCACCTAAATACCAACTCTTGAAATCACAGTTTCACAGATATTAAATGAATAACCCAATAATAGAATGTTAAAACACATTTCTTACAAAAGATAACCTTTAGAAACACCAAAAACTCGAATTACTTCTCCTCCAATTTTCTCAACAACCACACAGAAAATAAACGTTGATTGTTCAATTAAAGCAGTCAAACGAGATTGATATCAGACAGAGGGACAGCAATGCATTTAAATAACGAGAATTGTAGATTAAAAAATTTTCAAAATTTTAACATTAATTATATATATATATATATAGTCAAATTCATTAAAAACTTACGGATTAAAAAATCGGGGAAAAGAAATTCCCACGAAGGTCCAATCTCGCAGCTTGAAATCGAGACAATTCTAAGATTGTCTCGAAAGTTTTTCTTATAATTCTTTTTTTCCCTTCGAATTTTCAACGTTACTATGATAGATGATATAATAAACCGACGTCGTTACGATTCTCCAAAAGCTTCCAATTTTGAAATTTTCTGTTTTATTTTTTATTTGTTTAGGGAAAAAAAAAAGCGAAATTTCTGAAAACGGGTTAGAAAATGGCAGAGCAATAAATGGAGGCTTAAATTCATCCTGCATGTTGGATAAAACTACGCCGTGAAGCGAGAAGACTGACGTGTAAATTTATCATTAAGTAAAGGGTGGTTCGGGACATGAAATTTCTTTTGTTCCGCTGTTTCTTACGTGCCAGTATCCCGGTTTTAATGGATGGAGCCCGGACCACCATCACCTCGGACTCTTCCGTCTTGAAGTGAACAAAATAAAAATTTTATTTTAATGTAATAAAACTAGAGCTATGAATTAGCTAAGGATCCGGTTAAGGTACCCATCAAAGATTTTTTTTTTTTTTTAGTGAAAATTATTTTTATAAAATTAAAATATAATATTTTTTTAAAGATACTCATTAAAGATTATTTCTTTTTTAGCACTTAAAAGTATTTTTAGCCATTAGTTAACATTTTCAATTTGTCTAAATACTCCCTTTATTTAATTTAAATAAAAATAATGGATAGTCATTTCAAAAATGTAATTATCCTTATTTAAATTTCTTATATTATAATTTTTTTTGGGTTGTTTGTATTTTCATAATTGAGTTTTATGCCCTTTGATTGGTAAAACCAAATTTGGTCAGAAAACTTAAACAATAGTGTGGATTAATAGATTTATTTACTTGCACGTTTTAATAGTTTGAATTAACAATGAATATTTATTTATTTTATTACTAGTAGCATTTTTTTTTCTCACTCGTATTGAAATAAGAACAAAATTGGATTTAAAAAAAGTACCATAAAGACAGTCTTTATCTAGGGGAGCTTAAAGTGGAAAGCACAAGCAAGCAAGCATGCATGGCTAATGAATTTCTTAAAAAAAAAAAAAAGATTGATAATTGTTACAAGATTTGAATTGTGCATGCTACCTAACTAAGACCAAAAAAAATTTAATAGAAATAATCCAAATATAGTAAGAATTAGTAATAAATAAATTAAAAGAGACCAACATATGAGTACTTTTCCTAACTGCCTAATTAAAGAGTGTACCCTTTTTTTCCTAACATTGCTCTTCAATATGTTCACCCACGCACATGTTTCTCAATTACTTTATTTGCATGCACTGTCATGTCCACGTTTGAAAAAGGTTGAATCATTTTATAATTATCAAATAAGGTTATTTATATATATAAAGAGGTGTAATAATATATTATAATTTTTAAAATTTTATAAGAATAATCTATTTAAATTCAAGAGCTTTTTTTTTTTAATTTTAGATACCATTATATTATAAAAATATAAAAAATATAAATTAATTTTTTAATAAAATAATTTTTTAATGAATATTTATAGACATTGATCGACGTTTAACATTAATACAATCTCAACATAGTCTAAAATGAATATGGGTTGGACCATTTTAAAACTACTCATAAATATTGGAGCCCATTAAATAGGACTGACCCAAAGTCACCGGTTTCCCATTAAACATTAAGGTTTGTATTTCGTGCTTACAGAAACGACGTCGTAGCATATTGCCTTGAAAAGGCGAAATCCAAGGTCTGAAGTTTTTGGTGGAACATCGCTTTCACTACAACCAGATCCGGAACTTTCAAATGCAACGATTCATTCCATTTCCCGTCCAAACCACCGTAACCACCACCGCCAGCCGTCCGAAACGCCGCAGTAAATTCCCAAAAATGTCAAAAATACTCTTAATTTTCCTCCTCTTTCTCCTTTCCCTTCTCTCATCCACACCGCTGAGATCAAAACCCAAACCATCAACTCCGACTCGCTCCCATTGATCCTCTTCAGAACATTTGGCTTCACCCACACCGGCCACGTTGCCATATCGGTTTCCTCCGTCTCGGTCACTTCCTCCCTCAACGCCCCCAACCCCGACGCTTCCCGCCTCCGCTTTTACCTCTTATCCGAAGAATCTCTCCTCCAAGTCCTCCTCGATATCTAGCAGAACCCTAACTTTTGCGTTCTAAATTCTCGCTACATCCAACGCTTTTTCACTTTCAGCGTCCTCTACGCACCTTCCCGCTCGAGTTACAACCACTCTTATCTTGTTTCTTTATCCAATGAATACTCTCTTTTTCTCCAACTGCGGCCCCGAAACTCGCGTTTCCATGGTCGTTTGAACCGAAATCTACAACCTCGACCGTTATGGTTCCAAAGATTACCACTCCGCCGGTCAAACCCAGTTTCCTTCTCTTTACACTTTCTGCTCAGTCCTCTACTTAGGCTTCCTAGCTTATTGGATCTTTGTTTGTTACGCTCACAAACGATGCTTACACCGGATCCATTTACTAATGGGCGGGTTGCTTTTATTCAAAGCTCTGAATCTGATCTGTACCGTCGAAGACAAGCATTTCGTTAAAGTTAACGGAACTGCTCACGGTTGGGATGTTTTCTTCTACATTTTTCAATTTATTTGTGTCGTTTTGCTTTTTATCGTCATCGTTTTGATCGGCACCGTTTGGTCGTTTTTAAAACCTTTTTACAAGAAAGGAAAAAGAAAGTTTGATGATCGCGAATCCGCTTCGAGTTTTAGCTAATATTGCTTTGGTTGTGATCGGAGAAACCGGGCCGTTTGTCAAGGATTGGGTCGCGTGGAATCAGGTGTTCTTGCTGGTTGATGCGATTATTTTCCCAATTGTTTGGTCGATCCGTTTATTGAGAGAAACTTCGACAACTGATGGGAAGGCAGCGAGAAACTTTGTTGAAGTTGACTCTGTTTAGGCAGTTTTATATTGTGGTGATTGGTTATTTGTATTTTACAAGAATTGTGGTGTTTACTTTGAGGCGATCGCAGCTTAAGTGTCAGTGGGTTAGCAATGCATCTGAGGAGACCGCGAGTTTGGCGCTTTATTTGTTGATCTTTTATATGTTTAGGCCAGTGGAGAAAAATGAATACTTTATGCTTGATGAGGAAGATGAAGGGGTTGCTGAGATCACTTTTCGAGATGAAGAGTTTGAGCTTTGAGAAAAGGGGGGCAGTTGAAATGAGAATTGATATAAGGGTACTTGGGATTAGTTTGCAGGTTTAGTTTTAGTGAATTTTAGGGATATTTATTCGCTGCGTCAGGTCTGCAACTGCTGATGCTCTTCTCTCTATTGTTTTCACTTTGTTTAACTGATTACAAAAACTTGAATATGCTTACATTAGTTACCGTATTTTTGCTTATTGGTGTTGAAGCTCATAATGAATTTTGCACCATAGTATATTTAATCTTCCCAAATTATTCACATTACTAGGCAGTGGATTTTAGATGAATGACCTTTATTATGCTGTTATCAAATAAATGACCTTTGAGTCTCTCCTAGTAAATCACATGCAATTTTTCTGTATTATTAGGCAGTGGATTTACGTGGGATTGACTGCTTGATCTTGATCAGTTAATGTGATTAGCGGTTAAAATTATTTATTGGTTATTTGCTTACCGTTTTATGGGAAAGGCAAGCGTGATTCTATTGAGCTTACACCAAGATTTGTTGAATGATATTTCGGGTGAAGCAAGAGAAGGTGAAATCACGGCAGTCCTTGGCGCAAGTGTCTGCTTAAATCCACTCTGCTTGATGCACTTGCGAACTGGATTACAAAAGAGAGCTTAAAGGGTTCTTTAACCTTGAATGGCAAGGTTTTGGAATCGAGACTTTTGAGGGTGATTTCTGCTTATGCTATGCAAGATGATCTTCTGTTTCCTATGCTTTCAGTTGAAGAGACACTCATGTTCTAGCCTGTGTTCAGGTTTCCTTGCTCGCTTTCAAAGAAGAAGAAAGCTAGAGTTCAAGCTCTGATTGATCAACGGGGCCTGAGAAGTGCAGTGAAGACTGAGATTGGAAATGAAGGGTATAGATGTCTCCGGAGATGAAGGCCGGCGAGTATGAACTGAAATTGACATAATTTTAATCCAATTGCCCTTCTTCTTGATGAACCAACATCCCGGTTGGACCAACAAGCTCTGATTGATCAACCAGCTCCTGCAGAGAATTACACATTGGCTACCAGTAACTGGAATCAGTGACAAAAAAGACAGTTAATTTTTTACTCATATAGTTAAGCTATAACCATAGATGTTATCCTTACTGTTTATTTGAACAGGCTAGAATAAGGAGATATAGTTGAATCTTGATTTCAAGCTGTTGTTGTTTGTTTGCCACCTTCTCTGAAGTTTCTTCTCCTTTCTTGCTACACTAATTTTTATAGATCCCAAAACTAAGCCCCAAGCTTTCCTAAAGCTTGAGGTTGAAGTAACACCCCAAAGGTTGAATTTTATATTTTCTGGTTTTGTTAACAAAGAAAGCATACAAATTATTAGACTGCCAATACATTCTTACATGAAGTTTTACTTCCTCTTATTCTTGCTTCCAAACAATAAAGTTAAGTAGAACATGATCCTAAAGAAAAAGCCCCATGCTAAAATGACCCACAGACAGTTCCATTTGCTTAACTCGGTGATCCCTTGTTGCTTCAGTATATCCTTCCCCGTTGTTAAACAGGTTGAACTGGTAATGTTCCTGCCCAGAACATTCCCCATGCTCGCTAATAGATTAGTCTTGATCAACGTTGGCAGTGTAGCAAGTGCCGATTGGTCGAAGAGTTGTACACCCCGAGCAAAACATTTCGTTGGATCAAGGAATTCATTTTGTAAAAGAGCTTCATAAGGGTATTTAACTAAAGAGACATAATGAAACCAAAACCAGTATTTTGGTAGTCGATCGCGAGCGACGAGGAATCCGCATAAGAAGAGAAAGTAGGAGACCATGGCAATGCCGCTAACAAAAGCAAGGAACACGTCAGGGATGAGTCCTGAAAGAAAAGCCGCAAAAGAACTTCCAGCCCAGAACGAGGCAAGGACTGTGAAGAAGAAGAATAAGAATCCGGGGATTCCACCGGCAAGACCAACTGCCCAAAATGTTATCGTTGAAAAGGAAAGGGCGAGGATAAACAATAATGGGATGTGGGTCAAAGAACGAGCAAGAACGTACGAGGAACGTCGATAAGCGTTGTAAGCAGTTTCTCTCATGAAAATATATCGTTCTTGGATGAATGCGGGGACTTCGGTTATACAGTTGAAGAAAATTGTGGCTATGGCAATGGCTATACATCCTAATCTCTCTTGAACACCGCTGGGGGAGTCGTCAAGTTGCCAAAACATTGTGGCTAGAATGATCCCGGTTACCAATATTGTACCCAAGCGGACGGCGAACTTCGCTGGCATTCGTCTCGAATTTGTTAATAAACGTTTGGACAATATCATCACTTCAATGTAACATGGATTAGCAAAAGATGGAACTGAAGAATGATTGAGATGATCCCTTGTTGCAGTTGCACCAAAGACGAGCTTTCCACGAGCAATGCTTCTGCTTATTGCGTCTTTAAGTGCAAGACTGCGCCTGTTGGAAACAAGATTGTCATTATCCTTCTTTGACGAGGACTGCCAGGACTTGTTGAATTCAAGTAAGTTTTTGGTTCCTGAAGAAGTTCCTTCGAGTTCACGGATGAAATCAAGGGCAAACTCGGCTGGATTTTCGTTTTTAGGAATTGGGCGCCCGAAATCACCGAAAAATTGTGGGAGATTCGCCGGTGAACCGCTGTACACTGTTTGTCCATGTGATAAGATTATCAAGCGATCAACTAATCCCAAAATCCTAGAACTTGGTTGGTGAATGGACATAATCACAATGCTTCCACTTTGTGCAATTCCCTGCAAGACCTTAACAACCATGAATGCACTGGTTGAGTCTAGCCCGGACGTTGGTTCATCGAGAAACAAGAGTATTGGATCATGAATTATATCAATTCCGATCGAAACTCGCCGGCGTTCTCCTCCAGACACGCCTCGATGCCCTTCATCTCCAATTACAGTCTTTGCTGCACTTCTCAAGCCTAGTTGATCAATCAAAGCTTGCACTCTTGCTTTCTTCTTCGACTTTGAAAGCGAGCGAGGGAGCCTGAACTCGGCTGAAAACATGAGAGTCTCTTCAACTGTTAACATCGGAAACAAAAGATCATCTTGCATAACATAAGCAGAAATCACCTTCAAAAGGCCTGAATCCAAAACCTCCCCATTCAAAGTGATGGATCCCTTGAGGCTATGCTTTGCAATCCTGTTTGCAAGTGCATCTATCAAGGTCGATTTACCCGATCCACTTGCACCTAGAATCGCCATGATTTCGCCTTCTCTTGCTTCACCTGAGATACCTTTGAGTAAGCTCTTGGTGTTACTTTCCGAGGAAACATCAGCTTTCTTCCCAAAAAATGGGAGCCCAGTTTTGCAGCCAATTTTGACATCATAACTTAAGTTTTCGAACGAAAGAACAAATTGGTCTAAAACGGGGGAGGAGCTGCTGGCAATGTGAATACCTAGGATCTGACGATGTTCTTCTGAAGGAGATTCTTGAATCTCCATTTTTGGTTTTTTGGCCTCTCTCTCTCGTCAAAGACTTTAAAACGCTTGGGGGATTTGAGTTGATCCTGAGGCAAGCTCAGTTTACACTGTCAACATGGGCATGCACGTCGTACGTTCGGCTGAAGGATGAGCTGGACTGTTGGAGTTCAACGTTGCTTGCAACCTACCAAAAGAAAAAAAAAAAAATATTTAGAATCTAGTTTATGTAATTTACATTTCTTGGGTCAAACATCGAAATCCCATTCGCAAAATATTATACATCACTGAGAAGTTTCCAAGCAACTTCTCTTTTGGTCTTTTAGTATTGGGATAATTACATATTTTTTCCATTGAAACAAGAGATTTCCAAATAAGAGAAAATGAACATCACCCACCTAAAACAATATACCTAATTCAAGAAAGAAAAAGAGCAAAAAAGAGCCTTTTAAACAACCACTTTAAGCAAGAAGAATAAGGGACGTAATGAACGCGGTAAAAGGGCATTAGCAAAATGAAATAAAAGAGAAATCAGTAACTTAAAATGAATTACCTAATAGATGAAGCTAGTTTGGATGCTGTTCGAACTGATAGGGGTTTT
This sequence comes from Adansonia rubrostipa, assembly GCA_038381775.1. Classification (NCBI taxonomy): domain Eukaryota; kingdom Viridiplantae; phylum Streptophyta; class Magnoliopsida; order Malvales; family Malvaceae; genus Adansonia; species Adansonia rubrostipa. Next base: position 656,025 of record JBBYHM010000012.1, read on the forward strand.
TATTTTATTCAGCAAGAATTTAAACGGAATAATCAAAATTGAGACTTGAAAGCGAGCCTCCATGGGGCTTCCAACTTCAAGTTAGAGGGAAAAAAAAAAAAAAAGATAGGGTTTTAGCTGGGGTTTTACTGTATGGTTTTTCTGTCAGTCTATCTGAAGATTCTTAAGAAGGAAAAAAACAAATGAAGATGAAGATGAAATCTGGATCTTTCCAGATTTGAGTCCAATTCACTGATTAAATGGGCCTTTCTCTACCCAAAAAAAAAAAAAGGGTTTGAAATCTTTTTATTTATTTTTTATGATATTAAAATAGCAATATTTTCACTTTCTGTAATAAATAAAAATATTAAAAAAATTTATACCAGATGAATTTCAGGAAGGAAAATTAAAAAAAAAAGGGGGAAATATGCAGGTTATATTCTATATATTAGACTATTATAATATTTAATTGAATTTAATATCATAAATACAGTGACATCGATTCTAATTAAAAAACCGTAAAAACAAAATAATAAAAAATAAAATATTAAAAGTATTTATGTCTTTTTGTTTCCAAAAAAAAATAACAAATACCCATATTTCTTTTGCATATATATTTTTTAAAAAATTTTTTTGAAATAATTTATTTTTCCATAGGTTTGTCAAATTCTAATATATTTTAAGTTCCAAGTCACGTGTTGATTGGTTTGTGTCAACATTTTGTACTTATTGTTCTCAAATATTCAATTTTCACGAAAAAGAAAATGTTAAAAAAGGTTAACATTTTATTTTTTCTAATGCGTTTCATTTTTATCAAAATCATGTTTCCTTGTCGTCTTGCTTTTTGAAATAAAAACATAAATTTATAATAAGCACGTACGATGCATGAATACGTAATTATATATACAAATTGTTTTTTGGGATAATTGAAATTTTATTTCAAAATCCAAAAGTAATAAATATTAGGGCAAAACCATACAACATTTTGTACATACACAAAAATTCTATTATAATATTACTAAGAAATTTTAATTAAGAATATAAAAAATTTAATATAAAATAAATAAAAATATTAATTGAATAGCTAAGATCTTTGGGAGAAAAAAGAAATGCAGTTGGTTGATGCTAACAAAAATAATCATGAAGTGAATGTAGATGCCAATAAAAAAAAAAATCTGCATTTCATTATCACCTTATAATTAACTAAAAAGTTAAGTTTAAACAAAAAAAAAAAAACTTCGAAGAAGAAAAAAATAGTTAATTCTTGCAGTCGTCCTTAAAAATTAATATTTGATAAGTTTAATGTTTGAATCTTCATATTTACAACTATTTTTCGTATCCTCAAATTATGGTCTTTTCTATTAAAAAAAGATTAATACTCATGAATAATGATTTTGAAATTACCAAATGGCAACTAAATTAATTCATTTAAAGGTTTTTTGGAAGCATTCTTTGTATACACAAATGTTACTATTTATAATAGGAAGCTCTTATAAGTATATTATAAAAATTATTTATTTTATTATTAAGGTTAGAAATAATGAAATAATCATTGGATATTGTATAGGATTGAAATAACAATTGTCAAACTTTAATGTTAAAAATAGCTAAAAATTTAAGATTATAAAAAGCATAATTATTCCTTTACTATTTTCCTCTTTTCTAGTACTTTTTTTATCTTCCATATCTCTCAACAATTCTAACATTGCTAAACCACGTTTGACTGATTAGAGGGGTTCCCGTGAGACAATTTACTTTGGTGTTTCAATTGAACTTATATATAGGGTACCCACCAAATGATGAGGACTCTTTTATATGTACATTTAACTTGACTTTGCAAATTTTCATTAAACTAAAAAAACTGTTATTTTAGTGGACAGTTATGTATTAAGTTGAATGTAAAATTTGTCTACATAATGGAAG
>JBBYHM010000012.1:659462-675093 GCA_038381775.1 Adansonia rubrostipa
CCTATTCGAGTTCTTGGTTTATCATATGGGCCAAGTGGGAGAATGTTGGACTTTATGTGGCCTACATGATAATAAATCGATCAAGATAATTAAATCAAATTATTAAGGTGAAATTATAAAGTAAATCATATTCAATTTAATTACTCTAGTGATAAGAGTTAAACTCTACTTCAGTAACTAATTAGTATACAAATTCCTTGAGGGTAGGATACAACTCTAATTAGTCTTCTAATATAAGTCTCTAGTCTAGTCTATGGAAATTACCTATGCACCATCATAAGGTAATTATCAAGAAAAGGATATAGACTAGAAGGCTTATACAGGGTGTTCATCTTTGTATATTTGGAGCGAGTCTGGATTATTGATCAACAATGACTAGAGGTATGTTTTATTTAAATTATTACAGTTCCCTCACGGTGGACTCGTTTGCCTATGTATAAGAAACGTTCTGCCAAAGCTCTAGTAGCAGATGATGGCGAGATTGTGGAAAAAGGGAATACCCAAATGGAGGATTTTGAACATCGACATGGCCATGCACTTGAGAAGATAAAAAGTAACGAAACGGCGAGGATGATATAGAATCACAATTGCTAAGGCATGCATCGTGTTATTGCTCAGATATATATGTTACCGATGAACCGCGAGCACTCTATAATTCTGCTGGCTGAGTATGGGCTCAAGACAAAAGAAAATATGGAATTGTTGTAAGAATTGGTTTGTCAAGTATATATGGTGAGACCAGCCCAACTGCAGTGATTGTGGTAGGATTACTGAATGCTTTCCCAGCAGGGTTGCTGAATTATATCATATGGCCCTCGTAGGTCTCCTGGCGGCTGATTTTATGGGCCCTAAGCTTCACACAAATATGAAGCTCCAGGCTTGGTCATATGTCGCAGTTTTACTAGGTGCTAGATTTTTGTCTCTATTGGCAAAATGGGCTTAGTTAGCTCCACGTGTACTCAAACGTATCTTTTTTTTTTAAAATATTATTGCCCAATATTTGTCTCTAAACTAGCACTTCTACATTTGTTTGTTTTGAGAGAATTGAGCTGCCATACTACAAAATATTCATTGCTTTTTCTTGCCAAATTCGCTGCAACTAAAATCGTTTCCTTTATAATCATACTAGAACAAATAGATTTCTTTTTTGTTTTCTTGCGGCTATTTGGATCGGAAATATCATATTGTTAATTTCATCCTATATATATATATATATACATACCATTATTATTCTTAATTAGTGACAATACAGTAATATTCTGCATGCGCTGACTTATGGGAGACTGAGGATATCTATACACCACGAATCCTAATAGTTGTTCAATTTACTTCTTTGACAAAACAAAACCCACGAAGTAAGCCCTCTAAAGTCTAAACTTGCCTGCCTAACTGTCATCATTACTACCTTTGTTAAGCTTAAGAAATTCTTCCAAGTTGTGGGCATATTCAATTTTCTCAGAATGAAAAACTATGAATATCATCAATCGAATTAGATTATTCAAATGCATGGTTTTCTAGTACATCACCGTTTTTCAATCACCATTTGACTCATAAATTTATTGATCAAGGCAGCACTTTGATTTTTTGACTAGGATTATTGATTATCATTTGCCTGGATTCAGAGAAATTTTGGATAGGGATGCAGTTTTTCAAGGTTCCCAACTCCACTTTGTGGCCCAGTAAAGCAATTTTTGGCCTATTTGAATTTGAACCCTGTAGAGTATAGTTCCACAGTGAAGTGTCGAGAAAGTGGAATTACTAGAGTTTAGCCTTTAGGCTCTAGCCACATGATGGCAGCAACCAAGGCAACTTAAACATGCGGCATAGGGGCTGCAAAAAGTTCCTACAGTGGGGGCTCTAAGCATGAGAAACTAATGGCACTGAGTTCTGATTTAAAAATAATGATAATAATAATAACATCATCAAATAAAGACAAAGGAATTTTATTTTCGTCAGCTCCTCTAGAAGCTACCAATGGAATTAGGCAACATGCTTGAACATGGACCTTAAAAATGTTCATTTTCTCAATTTTGTCGCTCTAGTAAAGTTTACGAACTTCAAAATTGGCCAATCATCATTACAATTAAAATTGGTTTATCTTACTTCAATCATAGATGTCTTTAAGCCAATGCTTATAGCCAGAAGGTTTCTTTGGTGCAAGAATAGGCAACCTGGCAAGCTGTAAGGACAGAATTGTGCTACTTTATATATATATATATATATATATATATAGAAAATGTTATATAAGACCCCTCCTTTAAACGATATGATATCGACAGCCTGCTTTCCGTATATGAAAAAATTCTTCATTTTCACCATGTTACCATATCTCTAATTGCTGATCTGAGTTTTGTCAAATGCTTGTTGGTTACCAAAACGCCTTTTTGTTAGACCAAATAAAACAGCTTTGAAATCTTTAAAATTAACCCTTTCATCCCTCGATTATATACAGTTTTTTATATTTCATACAATCAGAACATGCCAATGCACAGTATTATCAATTGACAAGTACCTAACATGGTTTAATTACAATCGCATAAAAAAACCTTGATAGAACCATCCATAGGACTATTGAGGGATTGGTTCAGGTCAAAAGCCTAGTCTTAAACATTGACAAATTCTATCTTCTGTTTCTGTTTTTGTCCATAAGTTCAGATAGATCAATAGTTAAAGCTGTTCCAATCTTGCTAGTTTCTAAAGGTGACGATGCAACCAGTGACGAACAGTAATGGTGACAACATATCGAAAGAATAATACAAAGACAGAAGAAGAGTAGCGGAATAATTGACAAAGTTGATAATTATGTGATTATATGTTGTTTGAGAAAAGGAAGTATCTAAGGCAAACCATTTTGTCCTATCCAAAAATTATAAAAAAAAAAAATGGAGAGGCCAATAGGCCTAAAGTGTCCCCTCGTGCAATCAAAAACGCAATCATTGCTACTCAAGACCTTTCGCATATGGCTTTGGGTCTTTGTAAGTGGCACTGGTAAACACTCTGAATGAGCACTTCTTGCTTCCTTGATGACTTTTCAAAGAGAAGATGACGAATAAGCTATAGTGCAGGCGTGTGTTCCCGGGATCTTTCTCGAACGTATAGTCAAAACCGAGTATCTGCAATAAATTCCAAAAATCGACAAAGTACTGGAAATATGCTACAAAGTTGTATGTATCAGAGATTCAAGTACTAAGTTACATGATGGGTCTAAAAATGAGGCAACCAAACTCAGTTGTAGTTAAGCAGGAATCCTGCTACTTGACAACATATATGTTTTGTACGTGTATTGCTTAAACAGTGAGATGAGATTAAATTGAATGAAATGTGAGCCATTTTCTAATTTATTTCTTGTTCTGCGATCAGAGACAGCATATCATTGTACAGTATGCTATTATATTATATTGAATTAATTCAGCACCAAAGCATTGGAGGACAAATTAACCGGCAGACATTATATCTAAAAGAATCTTGGACTATTATAATAGATCAAGCAAAGGTCATAAATGGGAAATCATAGTTGGATGTATATCTGGTCTGCTTTTGACATATATTTATATAAACCATGGTTTAGTTAAGTTAACCCTATACTTCAGTTAATAGTCTGCAATTAACCGTTTGAAAACTTGAGCTAGTCCTCATGATGCAATTTTACTTGCTAATGGAGACACCAAAGTTTTGAAGTTGACTTGCTTACGCCAACATTTTTGGTTAGGTTCAAAGGTGGTGATGATGATGATGATGTGCCTGTCATTAGCGAATTGGCTGGTTAATGCGTGGGGGCTAATGAAGGCTTGTGGCTCAGAGTACTTGGAGAATCCCCTTAATCATTCCTATAGGAAATCAAATAATATATACATGTATGCATTTACTAAGAATGTTGCGCATATCAACATCTTAATGCTGATTCGTTTTTGGGAATATGGTATATTAGATCACTAGGCAACCGTCCTATCACTTACCAGAAAGAACATTAAGTCTCTTTCCATTGGATTAAAAATTGCAAGACAAAATTCACCAAGAGATCGATGTGGACCTTCATCGTTTGATGAACATTCTGATATGGATAGAGATTGATCACTGTGTCACGTCTGCTGGTTTGCAATTTTGGCAACAGTATGTACTGTGATGTTAGGGTTTGTATTAGGAAGAATTATGATGGGGATATGACGAATCTTTTCATGAAACAAAATATCCAATGACTGATGAATATGATTCCTGTAGCAACCCCCTGGGAGCTAGCAATTAAAGCTCAATACATAGCTGATATAGCACTATTAAACCAAATCCAGAAGGATAATGAAGATATTTCAGTACTGAATTTATATAATATTGAGAATTTTAGATCACTAGTTAAACTAAAAAATTTCTTTAAAGCAATCTGAAGAACTTTAGTATCCACATTGTTAGTGGATTAAGACCTTAAGAAAGTTACGTCAGCAGGCTGCAAACAAGCATGCTAGTTAAAGTAATATTCTAAACGCAGCATCCACCATTATTATTATTATTATTATTAGTAGTAGTAGTAGTAGTATTAGTATTATTATTATAAAACAAACAAACCATGCGTGTCATTGACAACAAGGCAATGTGAAGATTTTGGAAATTTCCATTAAAAAAAACTGATGAAATTGCAACTTGTCTTTTAATAAGATGTGGGGAATGGGGATCATGAAATTTTTAGTAGAGGAAAGATGGTGATGAGCTTATCCTATTTGAGCCAATCACCACCAAAAACCAAAAAACAAAAAATGTGATGACCTCACGAAAGAAATCGATTAAAAAAAAAATAGTAGGGGTTGTTTAAGTGGGGGCGAAAGTGGAGACAGTGCACATTTGGTACAGGTGATGGTACCAAAAATTTGGCAATTCCATGATGGAGAAGCCTAAAAAAGTTTGAAAGCAGATGCTGATATGGTAGCCTGTGTGGTCACAGAATTTCCCAGAGACTCTACTTATATTGCTCCAAATTCTTCATTTTTCTGGGAATACTTATTCTCTGACACTCATATCCGACATATACCTAGACACGAGTCGGAAGATATGACCTTTAAAGAATCTCCAAATACATGAAAAACATAAAAAAATTAAACATCGGTATGGGACACATACCCCTATCTGATATTCACATCTGATTTCAAATAATACAGGCTCCGACCATTACTGAAGTTGCCAATTCTTTTGGACAATAAAATTTTCAGAGGCTGTACAAAAGTAATGCCACACTTTGTATTGCCTAAACGATATGCGTGATGGATGACTGCTTGCCAATATGCAAGTAGAGAGCGGACATTCCTGCTACAATTTCCATGGCTTCATTTTCTTTTGATGAAGATAGTCCCTAGATGTTACATAAAATTAACTCGAGGGCAATGATATATGGTAGTTGTTTTTATTGTCCAAGGATCATTGAGTGTCTGGCAGGCTTCCTTGTTTCCATTACAAAAAAAAATTGAAATATGGAAACAAGACTTTAACAAGAACAATTTACTAGAAGGCAAGCACTGTAACTGCAATGTTAGTCTTAAACACGTATTAAGCCTTAGTTTTTTCGAATTTTGGATACAAACATGCTTTTTTATAGACATAGGCGCGAGTGTGCATGGAAGAGAGAGAGAGAGAGAGAGAGAGAGAGAGAGAGAGAGACTTCATATATTGGGTTGCGTTGACGGCCAGTGCAATTGGGTGCAGGAATGGTGCTCTAGGCACCCATGGTCACTAATGAAAAGGACCCACTTGGGCACAATTATGTGTTTCAATCCAAAGGTTGGCACCAAATGCTTTAGGCGTTGTATCCAGTCCCCCTCCGTACGTAGCACTTCTTTCACATTTGTGGTTCTCCTTCTCCTGCATGCTAGCTACAGCAACATATTAGGCTAGGCATGTATGAAGATAAAGAAAAAAAATAAAGCAATTCTTCAAGCCATTTATGATCCCTTTATTCTTCTTTTAGTTTCAAACCTTTTTTTTTGGTTGTTTTATTTGATTGGTAGGACCCCAAAACCTTAGCTCATCTCCAGTTTTCCAATGATTAATCAAACCAACGCATATTCTTTTTATTGAAGAAAGAAGTCCAATTTTAGGCAATACAAAGGATTAATCCTGCATATGGTGCAATGCATTTGATGCACGTTCTGATTCAAAAGGTGTTTTTCGTATTCATGATTTGGATTTCCCAGCAGCAAAGTCCTTCTCTGGATCTAATCTCATTACCTAAAACTAAATATATTCGACATCATATTTGGCAAAGTTTTCTGGCATTAGTGCTAATGGCTATAGACTGCATGACATGGTCAATGCAGTGAAGGATTAAAGTCTGCTATTTGCTATGGAACTATGTTACTTGGACTCAGGTGTGAATGTCAGATATGAGCATGTTGAGTGAGAGCAACATAAGTATGGACTGCACAGCATTGTCAGTGTTTTGAAGAATTAGGTTTCCATGCCATATTGCACGCCACAGCTACCTTTACCATTACCAGGTTAAATTAGGGCAATTGAAGGTTTCCGAATATAGCTGCACTTTAGGAAGAAGGACGTTTAAAGTTAACATCCCTCAGTGATTGATGTTCAGAAAGAATTGTGACTGATACCACCAACATTTGATGAACAGGGGGCAAAATTCATCTTAACAACACATAGTATTAGTCAAATTATCAGTGACATTATATGTTAGTTGTGCTCATATTCTTCACCTGAAATCATGGATGAACAGCCAAATTTGCCATTTCAACTTCCACAAGTAGCATGTACTTTGGTACCCACAAGCTATCAAGTTGTAAGAATGACCTATCTTAGTTTTTGTGTATTTTTTTTTCTCCCCCACAAAACTTACTATCAGTCAATCATGTCTGGTCCAACTCCTTTTGTCAGCTTTAGTTTTTCAGGTGTTGCTCAAAAAGTTTGGCTTTTATTCTTCTTTTTTCGTATATGTGGAGTACAATATATGCATGAAAGATTTTGATTAGCTTTCAAAATTTCCCATTCATGAGAGATCCACAAATCTCTGCATTCTCCTTGTCCTTTCAGATACTGGAATACATTAGCCTCTCTTATTCTTTCAATCTTCTGATCTGGCTAACACGCATATGATCCATGCCAATAACTACGTAACTCTGGCTCATGTGTGAACGTTGGATATAGCTATGTATACGATATGATTATGTTAAATTTTTTCTAAATTTTTTCATGTATTTGGAGGATCTCATATCCATATCCAGAAATATTTTAAATTCAAGTACTTAAGAAAAAATAAAGCGTTGGAGTAGGCCCAATAATAGCATTCAAAGACAATGACTATTGTTTTCACATTTGAGTACATATTTGCACACTCAGAAAACATCTTCTAAATGAAAATTAGAAATCTTCAAAACCCTGAGAAATTTTTATGTTATTTGATGTACTCTGGATTCATTTTTCTAAATTTAGACCACTTTTTACAAATATCCCTTCCAGCCAGACAGTCTTACCCTGCAATAGCTTTAGTCACAGATCATTGAGATTTATATTGCCCTCTTAAGGGCAGTTATAGTTTAATCCCATAATTCAACAATGCAAAACTTAGGAAGAAACGGATAATGGAAGCAAAGCAACCTTTGTGATTACAATGTTTCATAACAGGTGGGACAAAACTTTGCTGCATTCGACATCGGAACAGCCTGGCCAGGAGGAGAATTATGTTACTTGGATTTAGGTGTAAATATCGGACATGAGTATGTATCTGATACAGGTATGTTCAATTCTTTTCAAGATTTTTATGTATTTGAAGGGTCCTTGGAAGAATATATTCCCATATCATGTCCGGATACGTGTAGGATACGGATATTTAAAGAAAAATGAAGAGTCAGAGCAAAATAGGAGAAGAATAAGGCATCAAGAAACCTGTTACGACTAGGACATGAGGAACATTAAGGCTACATGTCTCTAACTTAAACCTTATAGGAGTAGTGCAGAATATTTTCCACATAATTTCCGTATATTATCTTACCTAACCTTCGTTGGATGTTTTGCATTGAAACATAGTCTTTTTTTAAGGAATTTAGCAGCCTAGATTTGTTCTATTAGTGGAAAATCACCTAAGCTATGTAGTGTGACGAAACACGGCAACGAATTACATGTGGATTGAATAATGTACTCCATTAACAAATAGCAGAAAAAATGCGTTTCTAAGTTGCTGTCTCTGAGATTTGCCTAGATTTTGGGTTTTTTTTTTTTTTTTTTTGATCTAGTCTTTCTTTATATTAATCTCTACTCTTATCATCATGTTTGAAATTGGGCCTCAAGCGGATATAGATTAGAAGCAAGCAATATATTAATTAATCATCAACAAACTAATTATGCATTGACAAAGATACTACCATTTCTTAGTTCAGATATAAATAAATATTACTTTAGAAAGGTACCTTAGGTACTTACACGGTGATCGTGGCGATAGATGATTTGTCATAAAAGAAAAAATAACAAACCTGATAACCTGTTAGGAGGCACTGAACTATTCCCCACACGTAGACTGCAAGATAGCTGTTGTATGGTGTTCTTGAGGTCAATGTCTTCGAGTTTTCGATCCATATCTGATAGAAAGCAATTCAAGTCAAGTATTAAACTCGTAGGATGGATGATAACTTTTCCTTAATCAAGCATAAGGAATTACAATTTTCCAGAGTTCAGTTCAACGAAAGATGATGAGATTGCTGGGATTTAGGTCCTGATATTAAACTATATCTTAGATAATGGCAGTCTTAAGATCGAAGTGCTTAATGAGTCATCTGATTTTAATAAAATTAGTCATAACAAATATGTTTTGTCTAATGGTTTACTTTTTAAACTGGACCTCATTGCGTCATCAGGCACAATGGCCTCATTCCCTCTGCTAGAGTTTTGAAGTATGAAAACTTCTCCTGGGATTGACTTCAACGCCATTTCTTAATTGCCATTTTTTTTTTCTCAAAACATTCTTCGCTCAAATTATTACTCCCATCCGCAAGTTTTCTCTTGTCTAAGCATTATATCAGATGCTAGATAATTATCCATATCTGCTCACATACATGATACTCATGCATGCACGCATTAATGTATACACACATATATACGTACATACATACATACAAACAAACATGCATGCATACGCACGTACGTGTCACTAGATGATTGTTGCCTTTAGAAATAATGCACGTGATGTAAAGCAAGTGGTCCATCTTCTACCGCTGCTAAATGTTTCAATTCGGCTCTTGTAAGCATTGATACTGTTACACTTGTTGCTGAAACTGGCCCACCTCAGAAGCCTTTTCCTCCTATAAAACCGCTGCATTCGTTCTGTCCTCCCTTACCTTCAAAGGCTTAACAATCACTAAAACATAGTACAAACCCTTCGGCTTCAGGCATTGACTTCGGAACTTAACCATGATTCCTGGTGAGCTCACAGGACTTCACTGCCTAGCACCAGAAAACCAAATCCTGATTCCAGCCAACCTTGAACTGATGCAAAATTCTATACCAGCTTTTCATTTGAATAGACTCTTAAGCAGCCTACCGAATTTCCAATTCCCACCGTCTGCTCATGAATTCACCGTGCTGTCCTCGAGTATCAGCAATAATTCAACTTCAGATGAAGCTGAGGAACACCAGCCGAACATCATCGACGAAAGGAAACAGCGAAGAATGATATCTAACAGAGAATCTGCTCGCAGGTCAAGGATGCGGAAACAGAAGCACCTGGATGAACTTTGGTCACAGGTAATCAGGCTTCGCAATGAGAACCACAGTCTCATAGACAAGTTAAACCATGTGTCGGAGTGCCATGACCGTGTCCTTCAAGAGAATGCAAGGCTCAAGGAAGAAGCCTCCGATCTTCGCCAAATGCTAACCGAACTAAAAGTCGGCAGTCCTTATCTTGCATTAAGAGAGCTGGAAGAGGTTCCCTGCAACACTGCTCACCTCAGAGCCGAGTCAACAATCCAATCCATCGCTAACTCAGTAGACTTGCTTCATTAAGATAAGAGTTATCTTGCCACATATATATCTATAACTATTCTATGTTCCTCAGTTTGCTACGGTTGTTAATCAAGCCTTTGCCATAGTTTGAGCTGTATGAGATTAGAATAAAACCATGCAATAACATCCTTTGATCATATTATCCTAAACTCATCAGCTTTAATGGTTTACAGACACACGTCACCTAAACAATCTACAGTTTGAAGCAACAGTTTGTAGCTCTTCTTCTCGCCGCATAAAGATTCCAGTGCAGAATATGTGAAAACGATATCCTGCAGTGGTCCATATCAGAAGCAGATCAAACACTCAATCATGACTTTTATCTATTAATCATTTTATAAAACCCCACCAACTCTTAGCTATAGAATTTCACATGAGATATATGGATTAGGTAAAGAACAATAAATAGCAGTGAGAAGACTTTAAAATAATCGAAAATTCTGACGCAGAATATGAATTATATTTCACCAATTTTGCTGCCACAAGGGGAAGTAACATTTTTTTTCTAAAGAAAAAAGTTGGTTCTAGAGTGGTGGCCCCTTTGTGTGAACAAGGTTCAGTGATGCCACCAGGAGGCCCCCCATAGCCAGTCCAATCTCCAGTGTTGGTCATAATAACAGGGGCAAGGGGGACAAATGGTGGTGGAAGTGCTGCTATTAGTGGCTCATCATTCAAACAACAACTATACCAAGTAAAACATTTGAAAAAAAGACCATCCACTAACATTAACCCAAAAGTACTATTTTCAGCCTTTTTGTGAGGACATCAAATATGCCTTTGTCTAACTTGGGGTTTCAGCCTCCCAGCTTACATTGTTTTCACCAAAAAAGAATCAAGCACAACCTACGCCATTCAGCTGCTGCTGCTTGAGCAGTTCCCCCTTTTTCACCATGCTAGATCCCACTGCATTAGCAAGTTCCATCCATCTCTACCTTGCTTTCGAGTTGCTATCCATTTGTTGGAAGAATGTTTCAGATCTGATAAAAAGTATTTAATATCATTGATTCTCACAACAATGTATGTCCATGAAATCTTATTACATGCTGAGATTGTGAATTAACTTGATTCTTATAATCTCAACTGCTTTGCTTTTATGATATTAATCATATTATAAAGATTTATACCTTAGAAAGCATCAGAATATACTTCCAGAAAAAATTTCGAACAAATGCATCTTTGGGCCTCAAGGGATCAATGGGGTGGTTAAATTGGCAGATTAAGCAGCATATCAAGTGTAAAGTAAGAATATTTAAGCTAGTCTTTTCAGAATCTGGAATCCAAACTGTAATTTTCAATAGCATATGGTGATTGCTGAGATCAAATGGCAACGACAAAGATCATTAACAACTCAATTCATTTTCACTGCAAAAAAAAAAAAAAATCTTCTTTTTTTTGGGGGGGGTTAAAAATACAGAGTCACGGTTGCTCAAAATTCAGTGATCCGACGTCAGCATTTTTTTTTCATTTTTTTTTTTTCAATTCGATGGTTTCTGTGACAATTTACCAAGTAAAAGAGACACATCAATATGAAAAGAAAGAATAGTAATTAATAAAGTCACTTGTTAAAATGGTTCCTAGACAATCAAATTCAAATGTGTGGCTGATAATGATCCAAGAGAAGGATTGGTAGGTCAACATGAATCTATTAATAATCCAGTTGGCTTGTAATTTTATCATCCTTGATTAATGCTGAACAAATGAACGGGCGGGAAGGGATGACAGCAGTTAAATTTTTTTCTTTTCTAACGTAGGAAACCAGTGGTCGTGGAAGGGATTATACCGATTTGTTAAATATTACTTTTTAAGATTAACTACATAAACCAACAAAATATGCTTCACGACAGAGAAATTTAGACCCCCTTATGACAGTGAAAAAAATGAAAACAGGATACAATACAATACATTCATATAAACATACCTTGAAATCTTCAATTAGAAGTGGTGGGTGGTTCGCAACCCAACCTCGTTTTTCTTTCCAGTTTATCCGGTGATTTCTGCACCAAGAAAACTCGGAATATAGAAAAGCTTTTGGACTTTGGAGACTTGGATCATCATGGGCATGGTTGCCTGGCAAAAGTCCAACAGCTTGTAAAGTTTTCCTAGTGATCGAAATTTGACAGATAAAATAAAACACTGTTTCAAGGTGAATCCACCATCAACCAACCATGCCTTTCCTATTTACTTCTGAAAGGCCTTCCCATGAGCCAATTTGAAAGCCAAAAGCTTACACGAGAGCATAAGTTTGCATTATTTTTCTACTGTTTTTTTTTATTCAGCCAATTCGATTCATATATATAATACATTGCTCATTTCAATTCTTGGTTATTACCTATTGTAACGTTTTCACCTTCACCAACCTGATCAAGGCAAGATCAAAGTGGTTTTAAGACATGTTTGATTACTTTTCAATTGTAAATTAACATTACATAAGAAAAGAAAGAAAAATTACAAAAACATCACGGTCCAATGTTTTCTTGGGTGTAAATATAATCCGTATGGGCAGCCAAGGACCTCCTAATCAGACATTCTTCACCATCCAATCCTTTGCACTCATCATCATCATCAATGAAACTTGATTCCTGCAAAAAAAAAAAAACCTTTAAAAATATGCCCACTAAAACAATAAAAATGCCAACAATATTAGTATTTTCCCAGGAAAAAAAAAAAACCCTTACTGGTGAAGAAAATGGTATCTGAGGGTAATTAGCCAGTTGCCCAATAATGGTTGGCAGTCGTCTGCTTTGTGCAGTTGATAGCAGAAGCAAAGCCATGATCAAGAAAATGAAGCTCTTCGCCATTTTAGATCTTTTTTTTTTTTTTCCAGTTCAAAGATAGCTTGGAGAAATGAGTACCTGAAGGGGGGGGGGGGGGCAACCGTACCTTTAGATAAGGGCTGCCCGCCCTGCAGCTTATATTTGTATGATGGTAATTCAATTGAGATTCCATGAATGAGCATTGAAATCCCAAAAAGTCAAAAAGATGGGAAGTATTGAGTTTGGGGTGGTCAATGGATTACCGTTGTTTCCTTGGAAACTTCGCCATTGGTGCACACCATTGAGAACTGTGTTTTGAAATTTTTTTTTTTTTTTTTATGATGCAAAGTTGCAAACTCTGTGATTGGAAAGGTAGCTTAGCCTGTACATGCGGCTGCAAGATAGAGAAAACCATATTAATTATAATTATTATATCATCATTAATTAATTTTAATTTTAAATTATATAAAATTTACTATTTAAAATGATATATTTTTATATAATTTTATATTATAATTAGATAATTATAAAATTATAAAAAAATTATAAATAAAATGATCATTGTGCTTATCCGCATGTGCTACACACTTATCAATATATTAGGTACTTTTAACAATTTTAAATTTTAGACTGTATTAAAAAATACTTAAATATGAAATAATATATCATATAATATAAAATAACTAATTTAATAAAAAGTATAAATTTATTAAATTTTATATGATTATATAATATTTTAAATATTATTATAAAAAAATATAATCACATTTTTAAAATGTTATATATTTAAATAAACTTTTTACATATAAATAATTCTATTAGATAAATTTTTATAACTTGAACTATTACTTTAAGTAATATAGGAAATTATATTATAATTTATTTAAAATTTATGAAAATAAATTAAAATGTAATAAAAAATAGTAAGATATAAAAGAGAAGTTGCTAATAAAAAAAGTATTTTTAGTTTTATATGAGAATTTAGAAGTTTAGGCCAACCGCCAAAGGGCAGATCCAAGATTACATTTTAAGGCCTGACTTGAACCCGTCCAGATCCAGCCCATGAAAACCTCTGATCCAATAAACGGCCCAGCCATATTGACGGCAGTTCTAGCCGTGGAAATGGAATAGCGCCAAAATCAACTACCTAAGATATTTTCTCGTTATCTTTTGTTTCATCCTTTCTTTGCTGTGAATATATATATATCGACATTTTTTCCTTTTGAGAAACTATATCTTCAACTCAACCATGGCATGTTCACCAGCTCCAATTCCTGGGATATCTCTCACCAACCCAACACTGCCCAAATCCAGAAGGTTATCAGCTTCACATTATTCCAACCTGAAAAAGCCCAGAGCCATAGCCAAGGATGTTTACTTCAACCATGATGGCTCTGCCACCAAGAAGCTTCAGGTTACTAGTAAAATCTAAACACATTATAGTCAACTGACTCTGATCACTATAATTTAAGCTTTCTGTACTTTCTTTGTCGGTATGATGCAGGCAGGTGTGGACAAAGTGGCAGCGCTGATTGGGGTTACATTAGGTCCAAAGGGGAGAAATGTGGTGCTTCAGAACAAGTATGGACCCCCCAAGATTGTTAATGATGGAGAAACTGTTCTCAAACAGGTGTTTTAATTTCTACTTAGACCCATCTCTTGCACTTCTACTCTTTGCTTCTTGCCCTTTTTTATGATACAAGGTAATTGGAGCTTTCATTAATACCTGAAAAATTGTGGGTTGTTATTTTTCATATTCTTGAATTATCCATAAAAGCTTAATTGCTTGAAAATAATGGACAGTCATATATTTGGTACTTCTAGGATTTCTTGCGTTTATTTGGGTTTCCAGATAATTATACTGATATTTGAAGATGCATTAGTACAACTACATAACTAACATCAAGAACAAAGAGTAAAATGGCCTTTTCTATCTCTAATGTATTACGATTTGGTACTTTCTTTCTGATTTGAATCTCTCTTACTTTAGATTGAGTTGGAGGATCCCTTGGAGAATGTTGGAGTTAAATTAGTGAGGCAAGCTGGTGCAAAAACAAATGACCTTGCCGGTGATGGTTGCACTACATCTATAGTTCTTGCTCATGGTCTGATTAAAGAAGGTGTGAAGGTAAGAATCAGACGCTGAGATGAAGCTACAATGTTTTTCATTGTTAGAACAACCCTAGAAGATGTAAAAGGTGGAGACTTGTTTATTAAAGGCAGCTTTTTACAATTTAAATCTAATCGTACCTTGAAACGCACTTCTGATTTCAATTTAAGTAGGCCTCCGGTTTGTACATCTTCAAAAAGGAGTTCTGCCATTTTTTATAATCAATATGTTTATTCCAGGTAATTTCAGCTGGAATGAATCCAGTTCAAATTGCCCGTGGGATTGAGAAGACAGCGATTGCCCTTGTTTCTGAACTCAAATTGATGTCCAGAGAGGTGCGTAAGTATATTATCTTCATTTTTATTGTCCAAAGAAAAATCCTAAAGAAGTATATTCAAGCTTATCCCGGACTTTCCTTAAGTGCAAATGAATAATTTACTGTAGGTCGAGGATCATGAACTTGCACATGTTGCTGCTGTTAGCGCTGGAAATGATTATGCAGTAGGAAAGATGATCTCTGATGCTCTTCAACAAGTCGGAAGGAGGGGCGTAGTCAAAATTGAAAAAGGAAACTGTACCGAGAACAATCTAGAGATGGTCGAAGGAATGCAGTTTGATCGAGGATATTTGTCTCCTTACTTTGTCACTGATCGAGAAAAGATGATTGTTGAATTCCACAATTGCAAGGTATAAACTTTAAGTTTTTAAACCTGTCATGTGTTCCTATAAAGTGATTAGAGGGTATGAAATTCTTTGATTGCAGTTCCTATTGGTTGACAAGAAA
>JBBYHM010000012.1:707122-717428 GCA_038381775.1 Adansonia rubrostipa
GTTTAAAAAATTAGGGTCTAGGTCTAGCTCTTTTTCTCCTTTCTATCTCGAGTTAGGATTCATTCTATTACTTTTTTGGTCATTATTTTTAAATACTCTTATCATTACCATTCATATGTTTAGGATTTATTTATTAATTATGAAAGTCATAATTGTCATAGTGATTAACTATATATTGAGAAGGAATGAACAGAAAAACGTCGGAGGAAAACTAAACCCCTTGCTTACTATTAATCCATGGCGAAAGGACAACTTCAAGCACTTTACTAATCGTGGCAAGTTTATAGATAGGTCATTGCTTACTATTTGATGTTAAAATATATTTTTACTTTGAAACAAAATCAGCTTAGTGGTTGTGAAGGTTCAAGATTCAACTCCCCATCCATATGGCCAAAAAGAATGTATTTCAAACGTGCATGCCAAGTTATTATTTGCATCACATGCAAGATTTAGTTAATTAGTGGTCTGCATACGTAAAAGTGTGAAAGTCATAAGATAGATGGGCCTTCATCTATTGTTTGAACTTGAAACTTTTTAAGGAAATCCCAAACATGCAAAAGTATTTTTTTATTGTATTTTTATTATTTTTAAATATTATAATTATATTTAAAATATTATAAATTTTATAATTTTTGATAAATTGATAATTGATGTTACATAAATTTTAACATATTATTTTTCATATTATCTATATTTTATACTTATTTTAATTATTTTTTTATAGACCCTAAAATTACCAAATCTAGCAAAAGAGTACACCCTTGGATCTTGAAAATTAAACCTCTTTTCTAGCCAATTTTTCTTTTAGGTCTATTGGTTATCTAACAATTCATGACTAAAGCAAAGTGAAAGGGACAAAATGGTTATCGTCTTACTGAAACCTTGCTTCATCTTCCATGTTCTTCCCATATTCACTAAAAGGAAAAAAGTTTGCCCAACTTCAAATAATTTCAGTCATCCCATTAAAAGGCTTTCTTCAAATATGAGAATGATAAACAAAAGAATTTCTTAGTTCCGTTTTTCAAAACATAAACCACAGATTATATCAATCTGTCTAATTCAAGTAATGTTTTACATTTCTTAACCTATTTTCATATTTGTTGTTCATGGGTTAAGTAGTCAATCCATAGTGGCACTATCTACCAAAGAAAGTGTTATCACCATTTATTGAATTATTTCCTAATACATAGATCTATGTAAGCAACATTATTATTACTAGAATACAATGCAAATAAAGTATTGGTCTGGTGGTGGAGTTTAACATGGTAGTGTAATTTAAGTACCAATCAAAATATCAGTTTTTGACGTAGTGATGGAAAACCCTAACTTTAAACATAAAATTATAAAAATTTCAAAACTCATATGAGATAATTAAGTCGTAAATGAATAGAGTTTTCAGCAAATGAACTTGATTTTTTGTTAATTTATATGTTCGTTTATTAAATTAAATAAATTATTTTGAACAAAATTTAAAGCTCATTCAATAAATAAACTAATTTCAATTAAAATTCATGAACATACTCGTTTATGAGCTAGTTTACGATGTGCTTGGGAAAGGGGATTCCATCTCTTCTTAAAGAGATCAATGATGAAGATTGATTCAAAGAGATTAAGATTGACAAGGTTGTCAAGATATGCAATTCAACCAAAACACTTGGTATTACTTGGCTTAGTCCAAGAATGAAAAATAATTTGTTTTGACAATTTAGGGTGCCTTTGGCAGAACGAAAATGACTCGAAAATGACTTGAATTTATCGTCAATTAGTCAGTCCCAAGGTTCCAAACAAAATTATTTACGAATAATTCAAGGAGGGGAAAAGACACACTTTGATTTCCCCTTTTTCTCATGTTAGGGATTTTGATTTGTGACTTAAAATTAGTGTGGGATGGAATTCTTAGCTGACCCTAAATGCGCAAGAGAGCTACAGAATTCTCTGGCTTTCGAAAACTATAAAATAAAATTTAAAAAAAAAGGAGTGTTGTAGGTAAAAAGGATTAGCGTTGTACGAAATGTTAGATAAAAGAGGAGAAGAAAATTATAATTAATAGTGAAGTGTTTATCCTACTTCGTCAGGGATTTGAGCTTTTTTTATATATATATATATATAATTTAATTTTATTAAATATTAGTTATTTATTTAAATATTTACTAAATTTTTATATATATTAAAATAATTATATTTTATATAAAATTAATAAAAAAACATCTTTCTCATTAATTATTAAATAAATTATTTTTAAATTATATCTTTCTCATTAATAAAAAAAACTTAGTCCTAAATCAATTTTAAATAAAAAACCCTAAATCAATTTTAAATAAAAAACATAAAACTATAAAATTTAACTTTTATTAAAATGAACTAATAAATTTATAAAAAAAATAAAACTTAAGTCAATTTTTTACCCAAAAAAATTTGCAATTGTGGAACTCCAAACAGACCAATTATTTTTTGTCAAAAGATAAAAAAATAATTGTCAAACTTTTTTAAATATTTTTATTTCTTAATTAATAATTATTTATTGTAATAATAATAGATAATAAATATTTTAAATTTATTGGTTCATTTCATAATTCTTTCAAAACTAATAATTATTTATTATAATGATAATAAATAATAAATAGTTTGACTTATTAGTTAATTTTTTATTCTTCCAAAATTTTTCTCACCAGTAAAGATGATAGTGAATTGGATATTTATAATTTTTTAAATATTTGAGGCCACTTAATTTATCCAAAAATTCAAATCTGTTTATTACCAACTTACTATTAGAATATTGTTATACAAATCTATATCCAATTCAAAAAATAATATCTGCAAAATCTTTGAATCAACTATCCAAATTTATGAAATCATTTTTAAAAATAAAAATATAAAATTAAACAATTACTAAATATGTAAATGGTTATAAGATTCGTTATCTATATAAACAAGGCGAATTTAGATATAAATTTAAACATCCAAACTATTTAAACCAAAATCGAAATGAATTCAGATAATTGATATTTAAAAGTTTATATTCAAATATGTAAATAGTAAATTTAATATCAAAATTTATAATATTAAAATCTGTAAAAAAATGATTGAATAATATCAAATATTCAAATTATTACAATCCCTAATCACAAAAGTAAAAAAAAAAGTGTATATTTTCTCCTTAATAATTATTATTAGTGTAATCACCATAGTTCAAATACTTAAAAGGGAGTAACTAATTTATATTATTTCTAACGAAAAAGGGCCAGCTGTAAGTATCTCTTGCGGATTCTTTTAATAGATAGTTACTATGGATTCTAAATAGTACTATTTTGTCAACCTAATTTGTAATTTTTCAACAAAACTGTAAAAAATAGACAGCAACAGTAACTTCATGGGATCATTTTAATATTATTTACTAGTTAGTTTCTCCCGCTTCGCTAAAAAGATTTAGACTTTTTTACATATATAATTTTAATTATTATATTAAATAAAAATTATTTATTTAAATATTTTTAATATATTAATATATTAAAATAATTATATTTTTAATATATAAATTTCAAATTATATCTTCTTTAAAAATAAAAGAAGTTTCTTACTAAATCAATTTCAAGACAAAGTATAAAACTTAACTATTTTTAAAATTAGGTAATAAATTCTTTTTCTCAATTGTGAAAATTCAAACTGATAAATTGTGGTTTAAATGATCTTTCTTTTTATCTTCTCATATTGGAAGATAAAAAAATTAAAAAATCTATTTTATATAAAATTTTTATTTTTCTTTTAATAATTGTATAATAAATAGTTTTAGTTCATCAATTTATTTTGCAATTATTTCAAAAAAATTTCTCTCCTAATTTCAAGTTTTTGATAAAAAGATTATTCTTTTTTTCTCACTCATAATTATTTATTATAATGATATAAATAAATATTTCTCATTTATTACTTCATTTTGTAATCTTTCCAAAATTTTTTGTCTCTTATGGTTTCAGTCTTATCGTATTCATATATTTTTATATTTTGTTTAAATCATTATATATTTCAATAAATTTTGATATATAAATACCTCATATTATAGATATCGATATGATCATTATATTCGTATCGTATTTATGTTAATTTTTATATCATGTTATATTTTTTTGTAATATTTTAATTATTTTTTATGCTATGTTTGTACCATGTAAAAATACATGTTCAAAGTTGCCAGATCTAAAAATAATTTCCTAGTTCCTTAGGTATAATTATTTATTATAATGATTATAAATTATAAATATTTTTAGTTCATCAACACGATAAAAATTTAAATAGAAAATTTGTATATTCATTTTATATTCATAAATATTTAGGTATTGTTTAGAATATTATATATTTATATAAATTTTGATATATTAAGAATCTAAATTATATAAATATTGATATGAACTTTTGTACATGTCGTGTTCATATTTTTTCGTATCAAATCTTATTTTACATAATATTAATTATTTTTTCATGTTGTGTTTAGGTTATATAATAAAATCATGTTCAAAGTTATCATGCCTAAAAAAATTTTCCTAGTTTCTTAATAGTAATTATTTATTATAATAATTATAAATTATAAATAGTCTTTTTGGCCATATAAATAGTTTTAGTTCACAACCCATTTTGTAATTTTTCTAAAACTTAAAAAAAAATTGAAACACTCAATATATGAATCACTAAGAGATTATCTTTTATATATAGTTCTCCCACTTCACTTGGAATTTAGAGTTTTTTTTTAATAATTTCAGTTATATTTAAAATTAATTATCTATTTAATTTTTTTAAATTTTAATATATATTTATATATTAAAATAATTTTATATATTTATTTATTAAACTAATTTTATTTTTATTATAAAAATCAAATATTCCAAGTTACATCTTTCTCTTAAATAAAAAATTATTACTAAATCAATTTTAAATAAAAACCTTAAAATTGTAAAATAACTCTTCTTAAAATTAACTAAAAGTTTGATAAAACATAAAACTTGAAGCCAATTTTTTTTTACCAATCATATTTCACTGTGAGAGTTCAAACCGAAAAACTATAAATGCTAGTCTTTCATTTTAATCTTAAAGAATAAAATAATTACAAAATCTTTTTTAATATATTTTTTGTATTTTCTTATTAATAATTATTATTTTTAATAATTATAAATAATAAATATTTTTAATAGATTGATTCATTTTATATTTCTTAAAAAAAAAATCTAAAGTCAATTAAAGCTTTGGGTCAACTAAAGCTAAACATTAAAAAAAATTTCCGGTCAATTAAAGCTTTGGGTCCTTGGGCTCAAATTCCTAGCAGCAAACTTAATCTAGATAATATTTAATATAATTATATAAATATAATATATATATATATACATAATTAAAAAAATATAATAAGACACGATATGAATAATTTTTAAAAAAATTTTAAATATAATTACAGCACGATAAAATATATGAATATAATATAAAAATATAAACTGCTAAAAAAATCCAAAAAAAAGGTCACTCCAAAACTTTCATCTTTCTCGATAACTTGTATTGCCAAAACAACCCTTTGCAAATGATTAAAATTCCCTTTAGATTCTAAGACTCAATAATAATAATAATAATAATAATGATAATAGCATGTCTCAGCAACACAAAATGATGGTTTTGCTCGTTATAGGGCTTGACCAAGCATCTCACGACATAAGCTGACGACAGTCATGCAGTACCTGCACGAAAGTCAGTACCATCCCGTTAAGGACAGGTTTTGTTGTTCATGTGTCAAGGACCGATAAGGTTTTACGTGTTGTATCGAATTAAACGCATGCTTCATCGCTTATGCAGGCCTCCATCAATTCCTTTGAGTTTCGGTCTTACGACCGTACTCCCCAGGCGGAGTGTTTCCCTCTATCTTAGCAGCAAGATAGGCTGCAACTAGACGTAGTTCGAAGCTACATAAATTGATTATGGAATCGAAGCTACCCTTAAGGATAAGGCAGACCTAGCATCCCGAACTAAAGGCTCTATTTCGTCTTTCACTTCACCCTTGCTTCCTACTAAAGATGTTCAATCCCTTGCCTGACCTTCTCTCGCCCGACTTATTCGATTATTATTATTATTACGAGATTACAAGAGGGATAATTTTCATTTTAAGTTATTGAATTTAATCTCAACTTTTATACAAGTTATAAAATTTTTATTTTATTAAATTATATAATTAAAATTCTATTATTAATAAATTAAGTTACTTATGTTAATTTTGTTAAGTAATTCTAATAAAAAAATTGATCCAATATAGGTCTGCTAAATATTATTTTGATAAAATTTTAAAAAATAAGTTACGTATATATGCTGAGTTAGCTTCTCCATTAATTATTTAACGGAGTTAATATAAGTGACCTAATTTATAAATAATAAATGTTCAGTAATATAATTTAATAAATTAAAAGTTTGTGATTTACATAAAAATTAATACTAAATTTAATGATCCAAAATACAAATTACACTAGAAACTTAGACTAGATTAGTCACTCTTTAGGCTCTCTATAGATTTATTAAACGCTAAATTTTGGTTTGCTGATCAGTTAAAGGGGTAAGTTTGAAAGTTCATCATTGCAAACATATGCAAAATGAAAGAAAATGCCCGGTGATTGTAAATATACATCAGATTTTCCATTATTGAATCAATGAATAGCGACATGAGGTTACTATCCATCTAATTGCCCTATTACTCAATACTAATTAAGTAGTATCATTTTGGTTTAAATTGGAAGCTTATCTCAGGTTTAGAATGGCATACATTTGAAGGATCATTTTTACAGCTGTAGATAGATATTTAAAAGCTGACTTTGACCCTTCATGTAACTTAACTTTTCCAAGGATAAATGTGGGCTTGCAATGGAGTTTTCATCACCACAGTGAATTCCTGCTTCTCTTCCAAGCTCACTTCATCTCCATCCATGGCCTTCCATTCGAAGTTCCAAACCAGATTTGCAACGAAGTACTCGAGATGAAGCATGGCCAAGCTGAGTACAGGGCAGATCCTCCTTCCAACACCAAATGGCATCATCTTGATTTCCCTAGTTCCAGTTAAATCAAACACTTCCCCATCCTTTCTGTCATTGTTGGTTAGGAACCTCTCAGGCTTAAATGCCATTGGATCTTCCCATACTTTGGGATCCCACCCCATTTCTGCCACCATGAAATTAATGGTAGCATTCTTGGGCACGAAAAATCCTCCCAGGACTGTATCTTCTTTCACAGCATGAGGGAGAACGAAATGAGCTGGTGGATGCCTCCTTAACCCTTCCAAGATAACTGCCTTCAAGTATGGCATCTTCTGCAAATCATCTTCCTTGACCTCGCCCTTTCCATCGCCTACAACCCCTTCGATCTCCATGAATAGCTTCTCTTGAACATGGGGATATTTCACCATGTTTGCCATAATCCACTGCAGAGCAGTGGAAGTAGTATCAGTTCCGGCATTGAGAAACTCGGAGGTCAAGCTAACAATTTCCTGTTCTGTAAGTTTTCGCTTTTCCTGCGGGAGTTCAAGATCAAGCAAACTATCAACATACGCCAAAACATACCTTTCATCGCCGGCTTCCCCTTTGTTCAACCTCTCCTCTTTCACTTTCTTCCGAGCTCGTATCAAACGAACGAGCACGTTCTCTTGGTCTTCAACGACCTGGAAGAACTCCTTCCAATGTTTATGAAGCAAAAACCTCGTCAACTTTGGCCTGAAGTTGAGTATATCGAATCTTAGAGTCGCGTCTACCAGCAAACGACGATGCACAATCTCGATCTCTTTAATTTGTTCTTGATTAAGCTTGTCACCAAAACACATCAGCACTAACAAGCAGAACATAGCATACTGAAATTTATCCATGACGCGAACCGGTTCTCCAGATTTTGCGTTTGACATCAAGGACTCTAACAGAATTTGAAGAACCCATTTGCAAGCATGAGAGTATGATTTTATACGTGAAGGATGGAAGATTTCAGCTGAGAGGTTACGCCTAAAAAGTCTCCAAGTAGGACCATAGGAAGCAGAGTTTATAGTATGTTTGTTGCAGCTTAAAATCTTGGCTACAGCAGGAGGTTCAGGGCGGTCGGCGAATAAAGCACCCTTTTGGATCAATGCCTGGTGGGCGAGGGAACGATCGGAGATGTAAATGGATGGGCGAGACATAAAATTGACGGTGACAATTGGACCAAGCTTTTTGTGGAGGTTCCGGAGGACTGGTTCAAGGTCGAACAAGGTTCTCCTGAGCCATATGATGTGGGTGATAATGGGAATGTTGGATGGGCCTGGAGGGAGGTTTTGGGATGATGTTTTGGAAGTGAATGAGAGGAGGTTGAGAAGAGCTCTAAGGAGAAGAGCAATGGAAATGGTGATGAGGATGATGAACCAGGTTTCCATGTTTTGCTTTGGCCTCTGGGTTTGAGAGTTAAGAGAAAGTGAAGAGATTTGTGTGGGTGATAAATAGGGGTTATATCATAGGAGGCACAAAGTTTTTTAAGTTTATTGGCAAAAGCTTGAATTCGGGTAACGAAGACAAGTTACGTACATTAACATACATATATATATATATATATATATAGAGTTAGTTATAGATATATTAATATATTGTTAATAAATAAGATCACTTTAAACTCAAATTAATTTAAAAATTTATTTTATTATTTAAAATAATATTTAATATTATTTTTATATAAATATAAATATATTTTATAATTAAATCCGATTCTTATAAATACATTTGAAGAGAACAATGAGAGGCAATCATTAGCTTTCATTGGTCATAACATATAAGCCCGTGTAAGATGCAAACAACATTGCAAACAGTGATCAAAACCTCCAATTATGTATTCTTCAGCAAATTGAAGTAGTTCATGATAATAACTAGGATTCAAATTTTAGTTGAGAAAATTATTTTTTTAGTGTTGTATTTATAATTATTTCAGATTTAATTGATGCTATTTAGGCTATTTTAATTGTGATTTTTTTCTTAACTTGTTATAAAATATAATAATTATAATCATAAAATAATTTTAATAATTTTTAAAATAATTTATAATACTTTATAATATTTTTTAAAAAAATTTATTCATAAATTATAAATTAAATCTATAAATATGTAATTCATGATTGTAAGTTTAACCGCTATAGATTACAATTATTCACACCAATCATAATAAATATTAAAAATCAAAAAATCAAAATTATAAAATTACTGTAGTAACATCTTGCAAGTGCAGTTTAAATTAATCTTGACTATGACTAGCATTAGTAATTAATTATATACAAAGAAAAGTAGAATGACAACTCAATAATAGATGAGCTTTTCAATTTTTTTTTTCATTTCCAAATGAAATTTGCACGACAGGAATCTAGGACAGGCCATTGAAATTCCAGGACAGCAAGGTTTGTAAGCAGAATACCACATCTTTTTCTGAAAAAGATTAAACCCTATGAAAGAAACAAAGTTTGTTGCCTATTATTCTAGTTTGCCACCTTAACTATTATTCCTTATCCGATGAACTGGTGCAATCATCTAGAAAACTATAAAGTTTTACAGAGTCATTGATACTGTATAGCAAATCCACGCCTGCATTTGCAACCGTGACATCATAATTATGTTCTGTTTGAAAAAATAAAAGATCTTTAGCTTATACTATAAATTAAGTTTAACATTTGTGTTAGAAAAAATAAAAGATTTTTAGCTTATATTGTAAATTAAGTTTAACATGAAATTACATACTTTAAGCCATTATTTAAATGATATCTTTTATATTGAAAACTTGTATCTTCACTCTTGTAACTTTCTTTTGTGCTTGTGCTTTAGTGATGGGAGAACTCACAAACTTGGACAAGTTTAGAGAGGGATCAAGGATCCCTTTATATAGCATGCAAAAATAATCCTACCCATCAAAGATCATGAACCAACATTAACTTTAATGTTAACAACCTTCTATTAGATTAGATAAATCCATTCATGTACAATGTATATAGTAATTTCATGTGAATATACTTGGTATGGAGAATAAGAATACATCAAGTTCATGACTTTGGTTATAACTAATATATTTACTTTAATTGAGGTATACGTACATGGTTAATGTACCATTAAAAATACATCAAGTTCATGACTTTAGTCATAACTAATGTATTTATCTTAAGTAAGGTGCATGTACATGGTTAATGTACCGTGTAATTTTTTACAATCCTATAATGTACAAGAGACCTTGCATATATATACTATCCATGTTGTTATGAAGTCTACATTATATATACTTCCAACACATTCGAGATAAAATCTAT
>JBBYHM010000012.1:723106-734015 GCA_038381775.1 Adansonia rubrostipa
AAAACTTTTTATATTGTCAATGCAATTGTTAAAATTAATTAAAACTTCATTTTGATGTTGATGCAGCAGATATGCCATCATAGGCTGTTCGAAAGCGGAGACCATTACCTATGTGTCTAGATGTGGGGCATATCCAGCAGAAGATATTTGGACCCAATACCTGAAACAATCAGATGGCAACAGATGAAATAAGAGTTGTAAGCCTTCTATAAAAATATAAAGAAGAAGGAAACAAGGTGAAAAATGCACCAAGTTAATGATCTTCAATCTAGTCTTGGTCAGAGGAACCACTAGATGATAGAATTATCATAGTTGGCAGTTTAAAACTTGGCACATAGAGACTGCTTAAAATATATATGATTGAGAGGATATTTGAACGCTAAGAAGCTATAATCTAAAGCTAACAATAAAAGATGAGGTCCTCACTAAGTCATCAAGATAGAAGCCCTGACAGCTAAGTTTTTTATAAAAGCCATCAACACAACATCTTGCATTCC
The DNA here is from genome assembly GCA_038381775.1 of Adansonia rubrostipa. Taxonomy (NCBI): domain Eukaryota; kingdom Viridiplantae; phylum Streptophyta; class Magnoliopsida; order Malvales; family Malvaceae; genus Adansonia; species Adansonia rubrostipa. The sequence continues at coordinate 723,604 of JBBYHM010000012.1, forward strand.
TCAGCATAGAAAAAGGAGAGGAGCAGAAGCAGTTCCATTTACTAGTTATTACCGATGTTAGATTTTCATAGGCACCGAGATCATATGGATGCTTATAGACATTTCCTCCTTTCTCTGCAAGCCATTTAGCTCTTACCCCTTCATGATACTGCCAATTTTTAAACAAAAATAAAAGGACACAAGTAAAAAAGTCATTGTAAATTTAAAACCAGAATTGAAACAAACAAAATACAATGTAAAATGATTATCATTACCTCAATTGTGGTCTTATTTTGCAAAATGAGGTAGATATGCCAACCAAACAGAACACTTAAGGCCACACTTAATGGGACTAATAACAGTCCAGAAATAACCTGAAAATGCCAAGTCATAAGCACAGCACCAACACGGAGAATTCTAGCTCTAGAAGGTAGGTAATCATTGACATTACATATGCAATTCTTAAAGAATCTGCACTTTTCTGCTCATCATTTTGGGAATCGTTAGTAAGGCTACCCACAAGTAAAACCTGAAATTTAAGAAAATAAAAAAATAAATGAGAAAACGACCAAACACGAAGTGCCCAGTAAAACTAAATCACCATGGCGTTGGTCAATCCAAAGGAAGAAAGGCACTCATTTCAAAATCAAGTACAAAATTAAAGCACATGAAAGATCTTTCTTAAATCCAACAAGAGAATTTCAAGATCCCAGTGTAAAATTAAGATTATTATGATATGACGTACCAGAGAATAGATGCAAGCTATTACGGCAAATACAACGAAGACAAAGAAGACCTTGTAGTTTGCGTGGCCAACACAATTACTAATCCAAATGCAATGGTGATCCTTATAATCAAGAAGAGCAACTTTTAGCACATTATCGAGGACATTTGAGACATGCATGAATGATAACATAGATCGTACATACCATTCTTAGAATGCATCTCTTGCAAACACGACAATGATGTGCACGAGGAGGTTTAAAATGAGAACATTTTTGGCAATATCTCAAGTCCCCTCCCTACGAGACATTCCAAACAAAGGTCACAATCTGGCAATAGATGACTGAAATAAAAGTTATGCATAAAAAATGTAAGTCTATTAACCTCCCAAATGCGACAAATTTCATAGATTACATCAATTCCCAATATTACCCTGGTCTAAGGACACCTTTAAGAGGAGTTCATCCAAATTAAGGAGATTTTAACTCCACTTACACGTGGACTTTTTGTCCCATTGAAATTCTTTTAACTTAAAGTTCTGCACAAATCCGTAACAAGTGACAAAAATCAAAATCAGTCTTTGAATAGAAGACAAGCTTCAAGCAAACAGGAAAGACAAACTTATTCTGGTTCCAAGTAAATGTCAATGTTAATATGTTCATCCAATGTGACCCCCAATGACGTCAATTTATGCTTCTAAGTTATAGGTTAAACAAACAACTAAATTATAACGATGACAATAGTTCCCCTGATAACGACAATAAAAGTACTGGTAGTTAGAGAGACCACAATGACAGCTAGAGCGTCATTCTAACATGACTGATGCACGCCAAAATGACAGTCTCTGCTATAATTAACAATCAAATAACACATTGTGTTTGTTATGACTAATCAAATTTACAAACCAACCATGATGACGTCTCTTAACATTCTTCTATTATAAGGGCTTTGTATAATGCAGAATAAATCAATGAAAACCCCAAATGATGAAGCAAAATAGGGGCAATCATTTATTCCGCTTTCTTTCCCACACTCATCATGGAATATTTTTGACAATGCATTTTGCTCATCTCCTTATTTGGCATCTCTGACACATTAAGAAGAATAACAGGGTTACTCAAACCTGCCATCCCAGCAATTACATCGATCTCATTTCTAATCAATTCCAAAACTATCACCACATCTAGAACTAATAACACCCCCCCCCCAAAGATCATTTTTTTTTTTTAAATTTTCCCAAATGCAAAATTTGCTAATATGTTTCAACTCCAAAATCAGCTCATTGGCATGCAATAATCATGAAAATTGCAACAAACCCAACATTATTCTCTTCATTTCTAACAAATCCAAATTGCAAATATCAATCATTTTTATTAAAAACATAAAACTTTATCACGATCAAGCATTCTCGACATAAACAACCTTAACAAACATAGTAAAACATGGAATTTGTCTATGCTTTTTTTTTTTTTCTGGTTTTTGGTTTTGTTTTTAGAGCGCACCTTGCGTTTGATCTCATGGATAGAAACTTGGGAATCTTCGATGTCGGGCATGAAGGAAGATGGGACCCGACCCGGATCCGCAAAGATGGCAAAGCCGTAGTTGAACACACACATGACGGCAACAACGGTAAAAACGATGGCGTTAATGATACCAGGAGAGGTCATCAGACCAAACCAGCGGTCAATGAAAACAAAAACCGTACAAAAATAAATAAAAGCGATGGCCGAAACGACAACGGTTACAGGCAACGAAAAGCTGAAGCCTCGCTTCATGGTTTAGGTGTTTACTAGAATGACCGGATAAGTGGGGGGGAGTCGCCGGCGTGAAAGACGTCGGCGTGTCGCGCGCTGCTGAATTTCGAGGTCGAGCTTTGTTTTGTTAATTTTGATTTTGATTGCTGCGAAAAGTTGGAAGCTTTGATTTGGGAGTTGGTCTCGGTTGGGAAACAACTGTTATATTATAATACTTTCTAGAATTCTAGATGGTGCGGTGCCGTTGAAGTTTTTTCTTGTTTTACTCCAATGCCCCTTTTTTGTTATTATTTCAAATTGACCCTTATTAGAATTTGATTTTATACTTTTGTTATGTATAAATATGGTAAATTCAAGACAGGGTGAGTTTTCGTTGGCTCGGAAGGATAGTTGAGTTTGGTAATCTCTATCTAAATCTTCTTGGTCTGTATTTTTTTAAGGAAATTGGCATTAAGAATCTTGTATTTATGAATCATTCAAACTTTTGTAATATCTATGAAATGATATATAATTGAGTTTATAATAAAAATAAGCATTAATTACCATTCATTGTTTTGCTACATCAAATATTATGTAATCATAACCCCTAGTCAATGGCAGTCATCTGTCAATTTTGATTCGGATTGCCAGAAGGACATTGCAACGCGCACATACGATTTGAGCCTCTGGTCCTTCCTGGCCTCAATGCTGCTCCAGTATGACGAACAAAAGCCCACACCATCCTATTCAGGGCAACTGAGATAAAGCACAATATAGACATGGAATGCCGTACACAATAGTAAAAAAAGGTCCTTTGTTACGATCTCAATTTTTTCACATTCTCCCCCCCTCCCCAAAAAATAAAGTAATAAAATAAAAGAACTAATATCATCTTTATGGGAGAAAAAGACTGTGAAGGCTGTTGCAACCAGAGAGACAATGGCTGCACCAGCAGTTAAATAGGTCACTATCAGCTGGTATATCTCCTACTGCTGCAACTATTGTCAGAGATGTCTTTCGGTTCTTCGGGGTTCTGGCCCTTGGTCCTGGACAAAATTTTTGACCTCCGATGCTGCCACAGCAAAACAGGAAGAGAGAGAATGGCCACCTGACACTGGCGACTGTCCCTGTCTCCCGGCTTGTTGCATAGAACGTCTGCAAGGATGCAAAGGACGCCACTGCTAACAGATTCAATTGCTACTGTGTCTTGGGATGGGAACAAATGGGAGCAGACATATACATATCCTACACTACAATCTAAGAACGAGGTTTTACATTGTGGACGTTAGAACTTAGCGAAGTGACGCATAGCTGCTCTGCGCCAGGGTTGTCTTGTAATATGTCTAGCCTGTGTCAATGATTTGCTTGCCGCTAGTAATAAGACCACGTCGGAACTCGAGATTCTTGAGGTTTCCCGTATAGGGATTGTCCCCTACCAAATATTCACAAGAGACGTCCAATTTCAACCACTTTCTCTCGGGCAAGAAAATCTAGAAACCGGAAATCAAGGCTTGTAGTTTTGCAGCCTAATCTTTCGCAATCAGGCATGTTACCGCCACTTGGTATTAGAAGAAAATGAGCAATGCTGTAAGAACCGTTGAAATGATTTCCTTCCATTACTCCTTTTTCATTGGGGTTCAACTAATAGATAAGCCTGCCTTGTTCACCATCCAAGAGGGAAAATAACTTGTGAAAATGGGAAAACACATATCCAAATTATTTATGTTGTAACGTTAAAAGGCAAATTTAACATATATCTAGTTGCGTCTAAGTTACAAGAGCATTACCGGGTGGCTCCTCTGGATCTTTTAACTCCAGGTACAACAAGTCAACAACAAACAGAGGAAAAACGTAGCTACGATGTGGTGAAGATGCTTGAATTTGAACCCCTAATTCTTGATCATATGCAATTAAGAAAATCAATCTCCTTAAGATATCTAATGTCTCCAAAATGAATAAATCACAAATTGGCACTTCAATCACAAAAGCCTAAATTACCTTCTGCAAGTATTGCAGAGGCTAACTTCTAGATAATAACATCCACATTGCAACTGTGATGCTATTCCCGACAGAAATCCAAACTTCTTAAAAACTCAAATTGACCTTCACATCACAAGCCACATTTTCATAAATCTCGGTAACAATTATCACAACAATATACCAGAATTTCAAGTGTCTATAACACCAACTGTTACCATGTAATGCTGTACATTATTTAACACAGTCGCAAACAAGTTGAAAAGGATTAGATTCTGAGTGTGGGTTTTGCTGCCATGAACAAATTAGGTAATCAACATCATTTCACCACATGCATGATATTCAATAATGTTTTGACAACATTGACCCAAAATGACACCGAAACCCCAAGTTACAGTGAAGAATTGTTCATCAAAAGAAGTCTTTATAAGATATTAGATGGTTAAACTATCAATCAAATTTCGAAAATTCTGCCTCACAAATTTTTATAGAAGAACCCAGTCCACGAACGTGCTCGCATGCGCGCGCGCGCGAGAGAGACAGAGAGAGACGTGACAATAAATAGAGATAGGTAATCATCAAGGCACTTTAACTGGCCTTCTAATTCAAGAATACTACATACTATGAAAAATCAAAGAAAACATTGTGCACATAACATGCAAAGCATATAAATAGAATGAAGATGTACCGTAAATGATGGATTAACATTGGGACAATTGTAACTGAAAAGTAACGGAAATGCAATAGTAAAGGATATATGCTACGCAAAACATTCTACCATGGTCTGTTTCTGGTTTAGTATATAAGCTTTCTAAAATTTTGTACACTGCTGAAGTTCTTGATTGCAGCTTTTGGTTGCATTTCTCCAAAAAAATTCATGCATCATAGGCATACTAATTTTTACCCTTTCAAACTTCACATTCACTGAAGAAAAAAAATATTGCACAAACAAGAACATGCTCTTATAAGGCACTGTTCTTCAAGATAACAACTAATTTTCACTAATTAAAACCTCCATGTCCAAAGAAGGAAATAAAGGAAAACAAAGGACAGCAGGACACCTTCATTGTATCAGTGTGACTGATAACTGTTTAATAAGGTAAAGGTATTATGGAAGCTGTCCAACCAACAAACCCTTGGACATATACATGTGTCTCTATCCACACCTACATTAGTGATCATGGCCCCATTGATGCAATATCACATTTATGCTTGATAATGAATAGTTAAATGGAAAATTAAAACAATAGAATCCATCACAATGTTATGTAATTTAAACGAAAACCCAAAACCAGCAAAGTAGACCAGTTGCTGCAGGTAGATTGGCTGCCAGTCAAGTAAAACCGAAAAGAAACAACATGATCAACACAATAATTTGCATTAAGAACTGCCAAAAAACAACAAATTCCTGATAACAAGCAAGGGCATAAATATCACGACAACTTACTAATTGAACAATATTAGCCCCATCATCAGTTTATATGGGAGGATTGGTACCTTAGCACTTACAATGCTGAAGTTCTTGATTGCAGCTTTTGGTTGCATTTCTCCAAGATTACCTCTTTAAGATAAAAAAAAAAAATCATGCATCATAGGCATACTGATTTTTACCCTTTCAAACTTCACATCCACTGAAGAAAAAAAAATATTGCACAAACAAGAACACGCTCTTATAAGGCACTGTTCTTCAAGATAACAACTCATTTTCGCTAATTAAAACCTTCATGTCCAAAGAAGGAAATAAAGAAAAACAAAGGACAGCAGGACACTTTCATTGTATCAGTGTGACTGATAACTGTTTAATAAGGTAAAGGTATTATCGAAGCTGTCCAACCAACAAACCCTTGGACATATACATGTGTCTCTATCCACACCTACATTAGTGATCATGGCCCCATTGATGCAATATCACATTTATGCTTGATAATGAATAGTTAAATGGAAAATTAAAACAATAGAATCCATCACAATGTTACGTAATTTAAACGAAAACCCAAAACCAGCAAAGTAGACCAGTTGCTGCAGGTGGATTGGCTGCCAGTCAAGTAAAACCGAAAAGAAACAACATGATCAACACAATAATTTGCATTAAGAACTGCAAATAAACAACAAATTCCTGATAATAAGCAAGGGCATAAATATCACGACAACTTACTAATTGAACAATATTAGGCCTATCATCAGTTTATATGGGAGGATTGGTACCTTAGCACTTACTAAAGGATCATACTAACCACAAAACTTCTTCTTCCTTATTGATGCAAATTTCAACTCATCTAAGCCTCTCTCTTTCAACAGAAACTAAACTCGAGTTATTCTTAATTCCTTCACCAAAAGTGTTGTTATTTACATTTAAGTAGAATCATACAATCTACAAATATTCCCTACTGAAAACTGCATCATTATAGTATCAGATAAAAAAGAAAAAAAAGTAACCTAAAAATGAACAAAGAATACATTCCACCATTATTCAATCCTCGAAATCCCACTCGCTATATCTTCTAGATGACCTACGAAACGCTGAACTTGATCTACCTCTACTGGTAAACCCAGAATCTGAACCTGAACGAGATGAGGAGCTCCCAAACCTCCCAAAAAAAGACACAAAGCTCCGAAAAATTCGCCCTAATCCTCTACTCTCTTGCGACCTTCTCCCACTTGGAGGCCATGAAATCCTTCTAGGAGCACCCGCATTATTAAACCCACCATCCATCTCAGTAAACACTACTGGAAACTCCCTCTCCGCTGCTCTCCTCCCACCAGGAAACCTCCCCACCGCAAACCCACCTCCCGGTAACCTCCATATCGTTAATCCCACAGCTTCGTTTTCCCCTAAATCATTTCCATTATTTTCCCTTGGCAATTCATGACGGCAAACTGGACAAGAGTTTCGAATCGTAAGCCACGGTAAAATACAATCCGAATGGTAAATATGCTTACAAGGCATTTCCCGGGCTTCAGAATCTAGTTCGAACGGCTCTTTACAAACTGCACAGTGAGATTCCGTGCTTACGTGGCTTCCAACGATCTTAATCACCGGCATTGATTCAATTGCAGCTTTCAAAGCGGGCGGTTGCTCGAAACGGCCAACTCCGTTTACTTCTAATTGAGATAACTGATCAAGAAGCCGATCAAAACCCGAACCCATTAAAAACTCAGACATGCTAGCGGGTAAGGGACGAAGACCCGACCCGGATCCATCATCGTAATAAAGCTCAAAATTGGTGTTTCCTCTTTCAGGAATAACGCCGTCGGTTTCGGAGTTGGGTCCACGGAGAACGACGACAGGATTGAAAGGGGATCTATCGCTAGCGTTTCCTCGTGCTCGGCGTAAACGAGGAGAGGCAGTGGGGCTGAGAGCTGGGCTGGGTGTGTCAGAGTACATGGTGGCGGCGGGGAAACGATGGTAGATGGGAGATCGAGAGGGCGTTTCGAATTCTTCGATGAACCCGGCGCCGCCGCATTCGGGGCAGTGGATTGAATCTTGAAGGGATCGGAGCCGGATCCGGATGAACCGGTTGCATCTGTAGCACCAATATGGTAATCTAATCGATTCCATCGAAAAGAAACCCCTAACAGATTTGAAGAAATTAAAGCTTCGAAATTTAAGAAATCGGAGAAAATTAAAAACCCTAGAATTTCAGAGAGGTAGAGCTTGAAGCTAAAAAGGGTAAAAAGTGAGAGACATAATAAAAGAGAGGGGAAGACTCCAACTGTGTAAACGCGTGGTGTTTAATTAAGCGTGGGTTAGACGCGTTTAATTGCTTTTGAAGATGGATTAAGTAACGGCATATAGTTGCTTAATGCCTAATGGGTTGTTCAGTTAACGGCGTTAGCAAAGCGGCAAAGGGAAGGCGTTGGAATTCAGAGGGCCAACCGGTCAGTGGACCAGCGTCTACTAGTTCAGGAATTTTACGCCGATTCATGTGAACCAGACAATGGATTAAATCACATTTTCCATTTATTTGTTCATATTTTAAACTTCTCATAGCAAATAAATAAATAAATAAATAAAATAAAACAAGCAAAAAGTGCTAATAAAATTACTATTTTTACATGCAAAACTCATGCAAGATTTAGGCTGATAAAAGTACTATTTTTGCGAAAGTCATGCTTTAGTACGCAAATCATGGTTTAGGTTAGTTCGACAATATGTCGGTTTATTATTATTTTTTTCATTTGGTTTTGTTTATGTTTTATTCTATTTTATGTAATAATTTTTTCATATATGTCAAGAATATATTATCTAAATATGATTATATATAACTTCTTGTTTCATTAAATAAAGATGCATTTGAGATTATTAATTCATGCACAAATAAAATTGTGTACACTTTAAAGTGGAAGAAAAGAAAAAGGAAAAGAAAAGAGCATTGAAACGCATAAGCACTACTCGATTTTTCCAAAAGAATAATCATATAACTTTGGGAGGTTTTACCCAAATTATTTATTTATTTATTTCTGATAATATAAATAATTTTTTTATTTAAATAAAAACAAAGAGTAAAAAAAAAGAACAAAAAGCCCTCGACCATGATTATATTGGGCCTTTAAACCCAAACCAACATAATCTAGTTGGACTGATTGTAGACCCAATCCCCAATGTTGTTTTCAAGGACTTTTTTTGTGTTCTATGTGAATTAAGTAATTCTAAAGGATGCTACCCACGATGGAATTGGTATTTTCGGTTTCATAAAACTTTGTTATTACTTGGTGCAATATCTTGTGAGTACATTACTAGTTGTAATTACTGTTTTGTAGTATATATATCTTAGTATTATTAACATTATTGACTTCAGGTGGACATTCACTTACAGAATGTTGAAAGTATTTTGATATTATTATTATTATTATTATTATTATTATTATTTGAAATCTATGTTGCTTTACTTTTTCATTTTACTTAAAGTATCTTAATTTGACATTTATGTACGATGCATATTTAGACATAAATATGAAGATATAATCCTTCAAAAGACTTATTAAATATATGAAATAACTTTAAAAAAAATTAAATATACTCATGTTGGACACACATACCTATATCTGACATTTATATTCGAGTTCGGATAACATAGCTCGAAAAAATTCGAGCAGTTCATTGCTAGCTATTGATTACAGTGTTGAAACTTCGAACTTGAAGGAAAGGTTGTTCAGTTCTCAAAATATCACACTAAAGAACAAACTCCAGTGTTAGACTATGATGTCAAAGGAAAGGTCGGCCTTGCGGTAGTCAATAACTTTTCAATTTGAGAACTCAATTGCCAACATTGATAATTATAATGAAATGTAACGTCGTTCAAAATCTGCAATATTGTTATCAAAGTAAGCACTAATCAAAGATGAATTATGTATAAATATATGTGAAGCTTAGCGATTGACCATACTTATGTTTAAACTTTCAACTGATGATATGCCCGATCATGTAGAACAGTCAGAAGATTCCCAAAGAAATGTGGTCCCTGAGATCTTGTTTCATTATCTCATCTCAGTTTAATCAAGTACTGAAAGGAATGGCGTAAAAGCCCTATTGGAAATTTGGAGTATTCAATCATCTTCTGTTCCTCCACGGCTCTTCCAGAAACCAAGAGAAGTCTTCTTTTCTTGTCTCAGTACATATAGCCAGAATTTTGAGTTTTGACTTATATCTATGTTGCCCTTCTATTTCGCTGTTTGCTTTTCAAAATATCTAATCCCCAAAGTCCCATTTCCTACAGTACCAATAATTGAGCTTAACAATTAACCAATATTAAAGACTTCCACTCTTGAATTCAGTAGAAAATAGGGGAAATAATTATAAGAAGAAAAAAGATCAGAGATCTATTGATTACAACTGATATCTAATTTAATTTAGGACAATAATACAAGGACATTAGATGTTACATCACAAATACAAAGATAGCTAGAGACGAGAAAATCAAAGGAAAATTCATTAAATGCAATCAGACATTTTCCTAAACAAATAACATGTGTAACATCTCTCTTTTTCCCTTTGGTTAG
>JBBYHM010000012.1:755071-775171 GCA_038381775.1 Adansonia rubrostipa
ACCACCCACTCTAACGTTAACTTAGAACCGTTAATCGCCGTTAACCGATGGGGTTTTGAAAAACTGAAAAAAAAAAAAGAAAAAAACTTGATTCCAGTGTTATTGCCGGCACTGTATCGATACGGTCATATAAGTAGATACATATTAGTTTTAATATATAATTACATTGATGATAGTTAATTTTTATTAGATTTTAGTTTTGGTATATACTGACGGTATTGATAGGCACCAACCTGTCTCGATGGTATCGATCGAATTATCTGTATCGAGTTGCACATAATATAAGCTTATAAAAAAAAGTTAAACTAATATTGATTTTAAATCTAATAAATAGTATACAGAATTATTTATAAATTTGATGAATATTAGATATAATTATTTGTAAATTTAATAATCATTAAAAAATTTCAATCGTACTACTTAATTGATTTTGTTATACTTGATGAAATTTTTTTTAAATATTATATATAATTGATGAATATTTACTATATAAAATTTATTTTATATTTAAAAATATTTTTTATTTATATAAATTAAAAATATTTAAATTTTAATAAATTTAAAATAATATACTAAAATATATCAATATTAATATATATTTATATTAAAATAAAAATAATAAATTTATCAATATAGTACTCGCTGCCTTAGTTGATTCTTTATAACGGCAGTTAACGCAGACGTCGGTGATGATATATTCGTTACAATAATCCTTCACTTTGATATTTATTATTATAAATATAAAATTTTCCTTTTTCTTTTTGTTTATTTCTCTCTCTTAGTTTCAACGGGCGAGGATTTTTCGAAACAGAGGAAGGAAGTAACGTTGGAGTTCCTTTTAACGAATAAACGTTTTCTCTTTTTTTTTTTGTTTGGCTCGAAAGGGATTTTTCTTGAAGGAGCTGGAGCTTGATTCCCGCCACTCAGGTGGGTGTTATCTTCTTCGATCAGAATTCTTTAGGTTTTTTTGAGTTCTTTTCTTTCGAGTTTTTTTTTTTTAAATTTCTTTTCACTGTTTTAATCGTGTTTCTTCGACCTCAAGTACCTTGGATTTGTGAAAATTTTATTGGGTTTTTTTTTTAACTTTTTTGGGGTTTTAAACCCTAGAATTATGTTGAAGTGATGTGGGATTTTGTTCTTTTATTTGTTTTGATCTGATTAGTGAATTTAAGATCTGGCTTTTGTCTGTTTCTGTGTTTGGCGGTGGTGGAATTGGAGATTTTGTTTAAAAGATGGGATTTTAAGGGTTTGGGATGGTTATGAATAAGTTATTAAAGGTTTTTCCTTTGTTTTTTTTTTTCCTTTTCTCTTTCTCAGTCTTTTTGTTGATTACGATTTTGGGGTTTTGGAGATGATTGTAGAAAGTAATGGCTGAGCTGAGGATAGAGGAACGTTGTCTTGAGAACAAACAATTAACCACCGCATCAAGTTCTTCTGTATCCGAAGGTGGTGGCAGTGCAGCCGTAAAGTCCCCTGGCATATCTAGTCCAGCACCAACATCACCAAATCATCGGTACTGTCCCTTAATAACTTCTTTAGTTTTTTCTAATAGCTCAACTTGTTTGACTTCTGCTGATTTTGCTTTTACTTTTTGACTCTTTTGTTTCTTGCACGAGTTTATGATTGCTGATTACCTTAGATGTCGATGCACTAGCACAGATGGTTGAGCACTTATTTCTAGTGCTCAAGCTTGTCGTTCAACCAATTGCATCGAGTTTTGTTATTTTGAACAATGTTTACGCAAGCTGAGAGTAATTGTGTTGTACTGAATTTGCAGGAGGACTACTGGGCCTATTAGGCGAGCAAAAGGTGGCTGGACACCAGAAGAGGTAAAACATTTTTTTCCCTTTGAATTTGTATTAATTTTTATGAATTACTATCTAGGTAAAATGCTTCTTTTTATTTATATCCTATCATTTGGTTAGATAACCATTGTGAAGTCAGTCCATCTGAGTTGTTGAATTTTCTAGCATGGATTCTAGGACAATTAAAGTTTCATTGTGTTTATTCGTGTTCATTCTTTGCAGCTGCTGCCTTTCTTTAACACTGTTTTCTGTTTTTATTGATTGCAGGATGAGACATTAAGAAATGCTGTTGCAACTTTTAAGGGGAAGAGTTGGAAAAAAATAGGTCTTCTTCATTTCTCAGATTTTGCTTATTCGTTATTTGTGCTATGTTTATTTACTAGGGCTGCTCTTTCCTATTTGATAAATCTGATTTGACTTTCTTTGTTAGAAGTTATTATATCCCATCTCTGTTGTATAAGAAAAAATAAACTTAGTTATAAATAATGGATAAAATCATCATCTCGACTTTTTTCACTCATTGTAATTATTGTATCAGCTTTCCCATAATTGGTCTTGATATTTGCATATGCTTGTGCAGCTGAATTTTTTCCAGATAGATCAGAAGTGCAATGTCTACATAGATGGCAGAAGGTCCTAAACCCTGATCTTGTCAAAGGACCTTGGACTCAAGAGGTAGGCATTTTAGGGTCTTTCTTTAATGCTATCTATGTTTTTGCAGTTTATAAAACAAGCATTAAACTATTTGTTGCTTTTTTTTCCCAGGAGGATGATAAAATTATTGAACTTGTATCAAAATATGGGCCCACAAAATGGTCTGTTATTGCAAAATCTTTGCCTGGACGAATAGGGAAACAATGCCGTGAGAGGTAAATTTGTTAAATTTTACTTCTTTTTATTTGCATTCCCTGAGAGTCCTTAAAGTGCCAGATATTTAAACGTTGATATGATTTCCCCACCCTTAAAATGATTGCCTGCCTTTTATATTTATTTGTATATTAAAGTAAATTATGTACTAAAGTTTATTAATTAAATTTTGTATAAGGAGACTTTTGATATTATTGATTTTTTTGTTTTATAATCCACTTTGTCCTAATCTATTCATGTAAAGCAAATAAATTGGCTGATTATTCCATGCTTGATCAATGTTTTGCAGATGGCACAATCATTTGAATCCTGATATAAAGAAGGATGCTTGGACATTAGAGGAGGAATTGGCCCTTATGAATGCGCATCGGACATATGGCAACAAGTGGGCTGAAATTGCTAAAGTTTTACCAGGAAGGTATCATTCTTTTCTAGTTTGTAACACGTTACATAGTTCGTGTTCTAAAGCCTAGTCCAACATAGTTTAGCAAAGAGATGTTGGTAAATTATTTTTAAATGCCATTTGAAGTATTTGTAGTAGCATGCTAGCTCTAGCTTATAGAGAATTTTGTTTATGCAGGACTGATAATGCAATAAAAAATCACTGGAATAGTTCTTTGAAGAAGAAGCTAGATTTCTATTTGACTACAGGGAAGCTTCCACCAGTTGCGAAGAATGGTGTCCAAAATGGGACTAAGGATATAAATACACCTGCTACAACCAGAAATATCCGAGTTTGTTTGAAAAAAGAATCGGATTCAACTGCTCATACATCATCTGGAACTACAGATATATGTAAGACAGAGGAAGATGGAAAAGATCTGTTGGAGTACTCCACTGGAGTTCAAGATATGGCTGCTTCATCAGGTGTTGTTCCAAATGAGTCTGCTGATACTGAAAGTGCAGATTGCAAGCCCCAATCAGTTGATGTAAATCCTTGCTGCTGTAACTTAGAGTCAAAAGCAAAGCTTGAGAGTCGCAGAATCAGCTCTCGACCTGTTGAAGACAAAGTTGTTGAGACACAAGTATGGTATGATACTCCAACTTGTGGTTCTTTATGCTGTAATGAGTCACCTAGATTACAAGGGGGTATTTTATCAGATTCAGATAATTTAAATAAAGTTGGCTTGCAGCATGAATGGACCTCTTCTCCTATCACGTCACCCATTAGTTTCTTCACTCCGCCTTGTGTGAAGGGCAGTGGTTTCAGCACGCACAGTCCTGAGTATGTTCTTAGAATTGCTGCTAAGAGCTTCCCAAATACACCGTCTATATTTCGAAAGAGAAAGACAGGATCTCAATCGCTTACACTTCCTAATAAAATAGGAAAAATGAATGACGGAACAGTTGAGGATAGGATTCAATTATCTGGTGAACATGAAAGAACTGAAAATAGTCTGGAACGGCTGCGATGTCGTGATGGAGATTCATGTGAGAGTCCTGCTTGCGAAGGCAATAGCAGTATGGGGCCTAATTGCACTGCATTTAATGCATCTCCTCCGTACCGATTAAGATCTAAAAGAACTGCAGTTTTTAAGTCTGTGGAGAGACAACTTGAGTTAACATTTGATAAAGAGAGGCATGAAGATAATACTAAATCTTTGGATATATCATTAAATGGTAGCTCTCCTGTTGAAGATTGCTTGCATGCAACGAGGATGGGGGTCACATTTTCATAGTGCTCAAACTGTAAGTTATGGTGTTGCATTTCCTATTTTGAAGTCTATTCAATCTTTGCTAAAAAACACAAGAAATGGTTTTTTTCTTTTTTTTTTCTCTTGGGGGGGGGGGTGTGGATTTCTACATTGATTATAAAGTCAATTGTCTTCATGCTGAGGATTTGCCTGACAATATAGATTGAACTAACACGATAAATGTCACCACTATTGAAACTTTGCAATCACCATATACAGAGAATCATGTTTCTATATATCTAGTAACCTTTTGCTCTCTCGTTCAGGTTATTCTACATTTATTTCCTATATGGGTTTACTACCATCGATATCAAATAACAATTCTCATTCATTTCACACTCTCTCTCCTGTCTTGTAGGATGATGAAAATATTCTTTTTGAAGCTGGCTTTCTGTTTCCTGAGCAAGCAATAGTATCCGCATTTCGGATCCCTGCAGACTTAGAAAACTTAAGTATTCATTGTCAGGGGCACCTTCAATGGCATTGCTCAATCATCTTGCAGATATGGCAACTGGTTATCAAAACCTACATCAAGCCATCCATCATGGACAAGATTCTATGGCAGCAGTTTTCCAGCTCCCAGTGTCAAAATAAAAAAGAGAGATACACACTGTCTAAAATCCATTTTGAAGAATATCGAATAGAAATGTTTTAAGCTGAGAAATATTGTTGCCAAAACAATCTGTATTCAAGGGTTTTTGGGATCTTTTTTCCACATGTGAATACAAAATTAACGGATAAATTCTTCCATTCAATCCATATAAGTTGATTTAATGAAGTATAGCAACTGATGCAAAATCTTTAGAACTTTTAGTTTTCTAGCTGATGTCAACCGTGATATAATAATGCACATTGAAAGTGCATTTGGAAGGGGATGAATTTATATTTTTATTGTGTCCAAATTATCGTTTTATCATTAAATTCTTTTGAAAATTTAATATCAAAACAGCGCGATGATGCTGCTAAAACCGTTCTTTAACGAAGGGAAAGTAAATATAAACAGAAAAAAGCCTGTACTAAATTTTTATGTTCTTCCCATCTTCCACTTAAATATTAGCTTTGGATATTGCTTGGTCCCCCGAAAAATTCCTCTGCTCAAGAGAATGAGATTTTAAGAGTGAAAAAAGAGAGTAACGGCGGAATTATGATGACTCCCCCAAATCTATACCAATGATTTCAATATCAACTCAATAATTTTGAAGGAACATTTTTTGAGGTCATAGCCATTCTTCTCCCGGAAGAAAAAAAAAAAAAAGCTTGACTGATTAATTTTTCTTAGTCGCTTGCTTTCTATGTTGACCTTTCCAGACTAAAATTAGAACAAGTGGATCGTATTTTTTACGTTTGCCCAGAAGAAACCCTTACCTAAAGACCAAGCCATTCTTTAAAGTAAGACGAAGACACTTTTAAACACTTGAAAAGGCAAAACCCAAAATCCCAATCATCTCAAATTGTGAAAGCAATACACATGCCAGCTACAGTCTATACATTGTATATAGTTTAGCGTATATTACCCAAACTCGAGATGGTGCCGGATATAATGTGTTCGATACAAATATATATAGATAATGAATGATTATACCCTATAAACATATCCAAATATAATAGCAATTGTGTTGAACACAAATATCTTAAAATTTTTTTTGAAGAGTTCAAATAACGAAAATGATTGCCATAGACTTAACCAGACACATCAAGGGAAAGCTGCTGCCCGGTGAAAATGTCGTAATATTTACATGTTACAAGCCCATAAAATTGAGAAAGATTAACCGCTCGACAACGGAAACTATTGCTCCGCTTTGGCAAATATGAAAATGGCCGCTCACGGAACCCCAAACCCCCAGTGAACAAAGGAGAGAGACAACGAGAAAAAGTTGAAAAAAAATTATAGCGAGAATCAACCTGTTGTTCCACCATGCTGTCTGTTCTGAAATCATTTGTCTTCCTTCAAACACTGATATATCAATCAATTTTCATTAACATCTTCTATGTTCTTCAGAAAAGTAAGATACACAAGAACCAAAAAACAAAAAAAATACACCAAATGATTTTATAACTCAAAGAACTAAAAGGAAGCAATGTAATACCATAATTAAAGTTGCACTAAACTGACCTGATTACCGGTATGTCCAGTCATAATTGCCAGGTGCCAACATCAAAATATAAGATCCCCAACTTAGTTTGCACAATAATTTACGGATACCAGCAACCTTCAGTTTTGCAGAACCATTTTCTATGCAAATTGATGTCTTGCTAGCAAATAGAAAAATAAAAGCAGCAAAAGGTTTAACCACCACCTTGACCATGAAACCAAACTAAACCACGAAGAAGGTATCGATGGTAGTTTGGCCTAAGACCTTCGAACTCCGATCAAGGCCATGAGAAGCAACCTATAAAAGAAAGAATAGGTTATTACAAATATCAGTAAATAAAAAACCACCTCTATAATCATGGACAACAAATAAATAAATCAAAGAAAGAAAGATTCCCAACTCACCATGTAAGTTAGAGCAGCATAGCGTTCCTCATTCAGGTACAGTGGTTTTCCTCTATGCATATCAATATCCTGAAACAAGAAAATGATATAGATTAAGACAAACAGATCATAAGAGAACATTTTCATATGACATGGAATACAGAAACACAATGAAAAGCAACAGTGCAGACAAATTTTAAGATTCACTGGCTTAACATGCCAACCATATGGAATTCAAATTAAGGATTCTGATATCTCATAGAAGTTTAAAGCAAATAAATAATTTCTAAAGAGCACTTAAACCTTCTATTTATCTTTTTACTACATGGAAAATAAAATAGCTCCAGAATTTCTAACATTTTGATAAATTCAATCACATTTAAAAATATCAAGTAGATTAGCCTTAACAATCAATCATTCAAAATTTCCCAAGCTTCTTAGCGTTGAATTGCAACCAAAGGGGAACTAAAGTGGATCCTTGACTGATGAATAACGAAGTGGATAGGCAGAGATTATGCACCCGTCCCTTGGAGTTCAAGAAAACACCTATCCTTCATGGTCAGTAGTTATATCTAATCTTGATTTGTTAAATCAATTATTCGAATTTGTGTTCAGATAGAAAACTCTTCCCATGATCAGGTGCATTCCAGATTTACAGAATAAAGTCGCCCAAGTTCTTCTATGCTTTGCGGGGTATTTGACTCTAATAGCATCATAGAATCTTCATGCCATTACTAAGTTATTCTCCCATCAACTTCATTTTACATTTAGTGAAGCATCCCAATGGGTTACTTTTAAGATGACGATAAATCTGAGATGGTTTCTGTCTCGGTCTGAAAAAGTCTGAAGGTATTTCAGTCCTGCTCAATGATGAATGAGCCAACATTGACTCGATCACCAAACCAGCTCTCAGTCTGAAATAAGTACTAGAAACTCAGGCACAGCAAATGCTAAACTGCTATCCACTCCATTCTTTAATTTGTAACAAATAGCAAGATCCAAAAGGCTCATTAAACTAAGGCCCTTTTATGGTTGATACTAGTAACAGTCATGACCACCCTTCATAGGTATAGGGATACAAGAGGCTGAAACTGTAATATGTCTGATCCTATAACACTCATACTAACCTATATTTTATCTGCTTCAACCTCAAGTTTCCAAAGTACATGATTGTTACAAACTTTGCCAATAAAAGGAAAATGGCTTACCTCTTCACCAAATGCATCCAAATATGGAGAAGGCCAAGGAGCTTGACGTGCATTTCTTTGTAGCAGGATTGTTGTTCTCTATCACAACAACAATGAATATTAGCCACTTTCATGAAATATTAGGCAAAAGTTCCAGGAAAAACTAGGAGATCAATACCCTTATCAACAGAAATACACCAATACCAGCACCGCAGGTCATTGCATGCGCTATACATCCACTCTCCCTGGTGAGGAAAATATTGAAGAAAAAGGTCAGTAATTTAGATTTAATATAGAATCTTAACGATGAGAATACCGGAGAATCATCGATAAATGCACATGTTAAGCAGAAAATCAGCAAAAGAAAGGAAAGTTGAACTTAAACCTGCAGCATGATTTCCAACTTGGAGAGCATAATCTACCACACAGCAGGCATAAAGCAGGCTCTTCAAGTGCAGCTTCACACTCAGGGCAACACTGCTTTATATACCTGTTGAAACACACATCTATTTGCATGAATGAGGATATTCTTGAAAGAGGACCAATATCTGCATGTCTAAGAACGGATTTTGTACCCAACCTTTGCAATAGGTCTTGATAAACATGAGGCAGGCTCATCAACTTAAATGGAACTGCAGGCTTGCAGTAGAGAACATTTTGGAGACCACAGGTTTGATATACCTTTTGGAAGTGACAAAACCATTTTAATGCAAATGATCGTAAGACTTCATCCTCGAGAACAACATCTATAGGAGGAATCTTAAACATCTTCTCCAGTTCTTGCACTTCATTCAGCTCCACTGAAGTACTTTCAGTTGTATCCATCATATCAGTCGTGACATGAGACGACTCCCACACATTATCGCTATCACAGAATGGTGCTGGGACAGAAGACTTGAGCAATTTCCACAACAATGCACATCTCCTCAAGTAAGGGAAACTCAATCTTCGAATCATATCTTTAACATCACAAGAGTTGTCAACATCATTTGATACAAAATACCAGTGATAACGATCATATCCTCCAAGAATGCCACAGATATCGGTAATTAGGCGTTGATGGGAATCTAATCCATTGATGTTGCAACCATGACTCCGACAACATATAATTAAAGCCTGAAATCAGCTATCACATTCAGAAATCTAGTTCTAGCATCAATTAGAGTGACTATAATAGTTTCATTCATAGAAAATGACGGCTTTGAGGAAAATCTCAAGCAATAAATGTTATCCTTTGATAAAAATTCTTGAAAGGAAAAATCTATTGTTTGGACTTTGGATAAAATCATACAAATATCTCCCTAGAAGTTTAGAAGTTTCAACGTTCCTTCATATTGTTTCATTTGACCAGAAACATTGTCTGTAACCAAATTCATATCAGACACCAGAAAATCCCCAACACCCCCCCCCCCCAAAAAAAAAGTACAAATAGACCAAAGGTAATAAGAAGGGAGATAGTGGGAAACCTGAATCACAGAGACAACGTAGAAGATATGCACAAGGGATAACAGGGACTGCTCACATGAGAGAAACGGGCAGGGAAGACAGAAGAGAACCCAAATCAATGATGAGAAAGGGTCACGTGCAAGAACAGGATCAGATGCCCGATTCCATAATTGAATATCAGGATATAATGCTTCCTTATCATCATGTTTCAAGATACGAAGGAGATTGTCTGTCAACATACAATGATGAGTCCAACATTTATACCACAAGAATCCAAAAGTAAGACAACTTATCCACTGTTTGATAATTGTATATAACTTAATGCCAAAGATGATAACATCCATTCACCCACCAACAAACACACATGCATATTGATATATATAATAATGCTGCTCCGTTCATTGATTTGTTAAAGAACATTCCCTCCCCCTCTCAGGTCCCTCCATCACTTTTGCTGTCGGTTAAGTAGAAAAAGGATATTTTATTAGCATAAGTAATAGTTTTACCGTTTTACTTCAGTTTTAGCATGACCTACTAGAATTATTTGTGATTCACAAACCATCAAAAGACCATATAAATCCTTCATAACAGATCTGAAGCTCATCAAGAACTAACTTGAATAACCATGATTTATATTCTTTAATATATATACCGTAGAATTTAGTATCAGACATTCTTCATAAATGTAAGTGCCAGATTTCAAGTGAATCTCAAAGCAATAAATAGTGAAAATCATACCTTGCTGTTTATGTCTAGTGCTGTGGTTATCAAAGGAAAGCCCAGCGCAAATAGACTCCGCAAACAGTTGAAGACCTCTAAGTCTTTGAAGAGCATAAAGAGAATTTGTACAGCTCAGGTTCTGGACAACTCTTTGCAACAAGGAACATATAAATTCACTAGAAGATTTAAATTCCTTATACAAAGAAGTAAGAGTATAATCTGTGCCCATAGAAGTCTTTCCACTGCGAGCAGCAATTTCTATTGACATAAGGGAATACTTAAGAGTGTCCCATAAAATTATTGGGTGGCTTAGCCTTGGAGATCCTAAGAACCTGTCCTGCTTTTTAGGAAAATACATTTTCGACAGCACACGAGATATAGATTCCAGAGTCTGACTTGTTCTTTCTTTTCTCTGAAGAGAAAGAGCTTCAAAGAAATCAGGACTCCCAACTACCTTGGCAGCGGTTTTTAGAAGACTTAAACCTTCCTGAAGCAGAAGGGAAAAGATTTCTTCCTTTGGTGCAGATGGAGAACCTAAAGGAGGCACTTGATCAACAGTTGAAGTCATGGGCCGCCTTCCAGCCTTTGGGAAAGTCCCATTCAACGCAGGCAAGACAGAATTTGCTAGTCTACGACACACAGGACAAAGAAACTCTCCCTGAAAAAGCTAAAAAATACAAGATCAACATCAAATGTAAGATAAGGTTTTGCAAAAGAATAATTTTTGTGCAGCTTGTACCTGATTAGGATCCACGATATGTGCCCCCTCAAAGAAACTTCTTCGTACAGATCTGCAACAACAGAAGATATCTTAAGCACTTTCATGCAAGAGCACTTCTATGCCGGCACCATTTGAAGTATCAAAGTCAAAAGGCATTTCTATGACTTTGGGTTCCTTGTTAAATTAAATTAAAAATAAATTTAAAAAACCATCCAAATCATAAACTCAAGATTCTTCAAGGTGCTTTCAGGGTTCAACTCAGAACTCACTGTTCTAAAAGGCATGATGAGGTGAAATTAACCCAGACTTCTAAGGGAGGTACAAGATGTTTAAGGATTTAAAGGATCAACATTACCTTACCTGTTGCTCAAAAATATGATATCCATTTACATGTAACTTTTTTAACTTTAACAAAGCTTACAGAGTATCTTCATTTTCTTTAATTCCTACCACGGTCCATCACATATGTTCATCTCATAACAAAGAATCTCTTACTAATTAATAAATAGTACGCCAAAAGAAAATTTGCGAAAAAAATCGTAGATAATCATTATTCCTAGATCCATTTTAAATGCAATTTAAAGAAAGCGCAACTTCTTCCCACCATCTTCTTTGATCTGACATATATCTCAAATGAAATTGAATATTACAACAAACCACTGGTAAACTTTCACCATTGTCACTCTTGTGCATCAAGTCTTTGACTCTAACTAAATTTAGGCATGCAGAATTCCAATTATGTGATTCCTGTTCCAAATCCATACTTGTAATTACATTAACTATGAATAGCAATAAATTGTGATTGATGAGTTTGTGAAGACATATGACGTTTTGATAAAGCAATCCCTTCACAGAAGGACAATATCAAGTCCAAAACAAATAAAAAACTACAAGTTTAAACCTCATAATTGTTGTGAGAAAGATAAATCATATATAGTCGCATGACCTTCAAATTTAATCTCATAGTGACATTCAGAATTATGTTAAAAGAAATAAGCAAATCTGTCTGATAAAGAGTTGAAAATGATCATTTTTAAGAAGATTTACCTTTCTCTTAGTGATGATAAATAGCGATCAAGACAACCCTGATGTACAGCATGCCCACAGGAAGAAAGGTAAATTCCATCACAATCTAATGGGCCAAATCCATCATAAACAAGAGGCTGTGAAGTAGATTTTGTCAACTCTCTATCACCACTGTTTCCAGCACCCAAAGAGTTTTCACTTGTCTCACTAGAAAGTGCAACAATGTATTTTCCAAGAATGTCAGATTCAGCATTCCTGCAGCCTTCTGGAGAACTTTCAGTAGCAAAGGATGCTTCATCCATTTTAAAGCTTGAGCTTAACAAATTATCACGCATTTCTTTACGAATGGATATGTACATATCTTCTTCCAGTGTCTCCAAATTATATAGAGTACTGTCCCTCACATCACTAGATGTGCAAGGTGCTTGAACGCTCCTCACCGAAGGAAACCGAGACTTGAAAAATTCAAGAATGACATTTACTTCACTGTCTTGCCCCTGCCTATTATTGTTAGACTCAAAAACTGGATTTTCATCCAGCTGCACTGACTGAGAAGCCAATCCTGAACTGCTGGCAGAGGCATTTGATCCAGACTGATTGGTCACCCTACTTGTGGGAATATAGCCTTGCTCCTTGTCTGAACATCGATCCCATGATGGAGGACCTCTACCGACAAAGCTCAAAAGCCTAGATTTCTTTTTTTAAGAAATAATAAAATGTTAATTCTTACAGTAAAAAAAGAAGATTCTGTTGTCTCAAGTGATGGGTACTCTAAGACTAATCACTTACTTGGAGAAGTATCAAGAAAGAAACAGGATTTTTGGAAGTAGGATCACGGCAAAGAGAACAACTCTGTTGCATAGCACCTTCTGCTTCATGTTCAGTGTCACAATTAGACATTTCTGCTTCAGATTTTATATCATCATCAGTGGTGGAAGTGATGCTTGACAAAAATTTGGATTGCTCTGCTTTCATTTTAGCCTGAAGGAAAAAATACAGAATACAGAAATGATTCAAACCCACGAACTAACTAATACACTGAGATCATGTTCCATTGTGTTGCAACTTCCGAATTTTGATTAGTTCTATAATTACCCAAAGACAGCAGTGTGGAATTGGCACAGCTAAAGGTTGCTACTTAGTTTGTTAATCAATAGTCAGGCAATGCACCTAGCACTTAAATTGCAGGAAACTCTTTATTTAGCATCTAATACAATTTTTTTCACCAGGCCATTAAATAAATGACACAGGGCATAAATCAATGAGCGACAATCCCCCATTACATGAAAATCCCAGATTCGGAAGAGAGATATTGGACTCTGATTCAAATAGTCCTCATTTTAAAGGAATCATGGATGGATATTTATAAATGCCGTGTACAAGCCATTACAATTAATGTTAGCTAAGGAGCAAATCACTCAAAATCAAAATTGTTTAGATCTTTCACCTGCATCCTACTAGAACCTCTTAAAGATTGCCACACTTATAATGCACTTCAATATTTATCCTATTCCATACCACTTATTATTATGATATATCATTTCTCTTTGCAAGCATTCCTTTCAATTTTATTCTTAACATCAATTCACACAATTCTAAAGCAAAATCTCACCAACATGGCAGCTTGTCTTTCGCGAGCTTTCGCCTTGCGCATCTCACTATCAGAGGCTGAACTTGATTTACTCCTCTCAACATTAGAAGTAGATTTTGATAGGTGGCTGACCACTTCAGGTGCAAGTTGTTGCAGTGTGGACATGCACTGGGAATCAACTTCAGCAAACTTCTTCAATAAACTTTCAATCAGAGGAGAAAAACTGCAGTTGCTGGATTCCACATAGCTGTTTTCATTCTCTTGCCGATGCATTCTCATTAATGCAACAAGAAGTGACAGCAAACTTTGTTTGCCCGCAGCATAGTTTAATGATTCAGTGATTTCTTCATTAGCAAAAGCTAGCATCGAAATTGAATCTCCAGTATGTAGTTCCACACCACCAGATCCATTCTGCTGCATAAAAATGTCTAATGCTAATGAAAGTAAGTGCAGCACTGTCATAAGGATACCATCAGGAGCACGGGATTCAGTAAATTTATCGGTGAAAACAGAATAAAATAACACTGCACGAATAATCTGAAGGGTCACTCTGCATGTAGCAATCCTAGCAACTCCCTCAAGAGGAGGATATATTTTTGTCCACCGAGGCAGCTGAGTAGTCATTGCAGAGACACCACAGAAACGCAAGTATCTTTCTTCCGCAACTTGCAAATCCCTTGAGTTCCAACGAGGGTGGTATAAATCCAGCTCCTTCCAATAGGCCCAACGCAAAGAATACATTCCCTGACATTCATCAATATTATGAGATATTAACTGATCAAAATTACTTTGTCAACCCATATACACTGAAGTACGTGTAAGACCACAAACACCAACCTGATTAAAGCCTGATGGATTAGAGTACACAGCAACCCTATCTAAAATTTCTTGAAGCTGGCCGCACTTAGAAAGGTCACGAGGTAGAGATTTCACTAGCTGACTGTGAGTGGCATCTCCAATGGCTAACTTATATATCAACTCTCGTTTCAGACTGTCAGCTGTATTGCGTCCACAGAATCGCCTTTCTAGTAAAATTTGCATTATAAGAGTGAGCATTTCTTGAACAAGGACAGGCTCGTACCTGAAAGACAGTATCATTTAGCACTGCAAAGCATCACATTATATTGGAAATGAATTCAGAATCTTATAAGTGCCTAAAGGGTGCATAGGAGTGCGACTGTTGGGCCAACTTTCTACTAGATGTCACTTTCAAAGAAAAAAGTAATATTTGGATATAGAAGGAAGAAAAATAAAAAAGGAGTTCTATGATTAGCAAAAAGAATGATTTCACTTCAACAGGGTTCATCATCCTCCCGTTGAACTTATATAATAGAAAAAAATTTTAGGACGTAAAATGAAGGCACAAAAACCAAATAGCAAAAGTTGCAACTTAGTCAAGCCTTAAATTTCCTAATAAAATGGTGAATCCATTCCTTAAAGATAACCATTCAAATGGACAAAAAAATAAACTTTGGACAAAACTAACAAAGGTATTTTCATTATGGGTAACATGCTCAATTGTATTTACCAATAAACAAGTCATGCTACTCATATTCAATTACAGTGATTTCTAATCACTCATGAAATTTGTAAAAGGAACTAAATGAAATTAAAAGCATTTCAATGATGTAAAGTAGAAGTTAAAGGGATAAATGTATACTCGTTTGATCTTTCAAGACTTAGAGAGAGGTAGTTTAAAAGCCCAAAGCGCTCTACAATTCTCTTAACATAGAGATCGGGAGGTGCTAGTGCAGCACTGCACTGCAGCAAAAATAAATCAAGCTCCAAACCTTGTTCAGTCCTGCAAGAACATCAGAAAGAACTTGACAACTAAAAAATGGAAAGTTGGAAATTTAAAGGGGGACTTTTTCCCGCTAGTTATATCCAACAAAAAAAAAAAGCGCACAATTTAACCTACCAGCGAACAGAGCGGTACCACTCGCAAGATACTAGGGCAGCATCCCCATTCTTCCGCCACATTCCAGCCATAACTTGAGCACAGAATACCCTAATCCGTAAGGGATGCTCCATAACAGAGGCAGAGAACCCAAAAGGATTGTAACCCCTGAGGACGTGGCCAAAGAAATCTGCATGTGCTGATAACGAATTTGTTGAACTAGCATTTGATATATTTGGCATTACAGATTCACCATAGGACATTCTTAATGCCTTCTGCAGAAGCAAGGAAAATAATCGATATAATGGAATGTGAACAGATATCTCTTGCAAACTAACATCATAAACAATATCAGGCCATTCGCACAAACTCAAAATACGTAGAGCAGCTGGTCCTATGCCACTGTCTGTCTCCATGGCACTGACATCCAAACCCATATAACTACATGCAACTGGATCAATTTCAGCTGAAGAGCTTTTACTGTCTGAGCCTACATTTTTAGCAATCTCCATTTCATCGCTTGCTTGATTTCCGCTGTATCTAGGTGAAGACGACTGTGAGCTAGGAATTTCACTTGACCCAGTTAGTTTTCCAAAATATTTACCTTTCCTGATGTTGTATAATGTTTTCTTTATTGCTAAAAAGTTGGTATCAGAAATACCACTACTATTTGTAGAAGATAAATTCTGAGGAGCTGCAGAGATACCACTATCAACTTCCAACCAAGTCTCCATAGCCCTTAAGCACTCCTGTATTAACCAGCTGACAGGAGGAGGAATTAAAGGATGACACATGGAACCAGATCCAATTTCAGTAGTCTTTGAAACACTCCTTCCTGCTACACTACAAACAGAACTTTCTTGGGATAGCCTTCCTACTTTGGCATGCCTCACGCTATCTCCATCATCCACATCGTGCCTATAAGTGTGAGAAACAATATTTGCCCCTTCACTTGTGACAACAGAAAATGCCCCTTCTACCAAAAGGGAATGAATATTGGCAATGGAATGACTTAAAACAAAAAGCAAATGCATAGACTCATTTTCTTCTTCAATATGGAGCCCAGTTTCCCTCTTTATAGGGTTCATCCCTTGCACAAAAGTCAAAAGCTTTAGCCAAGTTCTTAAGATGTCCTGATGCTCATGGATTACATATTTGGAGACTACATCATGGCTCATAACAACACGAATATCTTCAATTACACGGTTAGTGATGTCGTACAACCTTTCCCACTTAGCAGCCTGCAAAAGAACAACATACAATAACTTTAAACCGTTAGAACTTTTAACGCATTACTATGAAAATATACACTCTTCAATAAACATTTTAAGGAGTTATTGTTTTCATTGCCATAACCAAAATGACATATAATTTGAGAAGCCTCAGGCTCTGTTCCTTTTTGAAGCCAAATTGTATGACACTCTAAATTATTCTAATCCAGTCTAAACTTTACATAGACCATAAAACTTTTAACACATTGCTAGTAATATATATATTCTTCAACAAACATTTTTAAGAGTTATAGTTTTCAATGTTATAACCAAAATGACAATGAATGTGAGCAAACCTCAGGCACCACTCTTTTTTTTATGCCAAAATTGTATGACTGTAAATTATTCTAATTCAGTCAACATTTATATAGATTCTGTTAATTAATTTGATTATCATTCTTTAAAATAAAAGTGAATATAACACAATAATTGACCTGCTTACCAATTTTACTCGTATATGACCTTTTAGCTTCAAGTTTGATTAAAAAATTGCAAATTGTAGGATTGATGAACATACCTATTTCACTCATATATGACCTTTTAGCATCAAACATTGACTTACATACCAATTTATTGTCAGACCAACACAATAACTTCTTGAAACAGACCAAAACCTAAGCCAAAGACCACGGCCGGGATAGACATGTAAACTTCATTTAGAATCAAAACTAAAAGATTATTGTAAAGATATAATAATGCTTCATGCATGTTGCAAACATAGAGATTGTCTTTGTCTTCTCACTATGCTAGTCCAACAAACAGAAACTCAAATTTTTGTGGCATTTTCCTCCAAGAATAGAAGGCATACCAATGAAAATCATGAATAGCAGCATAGCAATATGACCATAAGACTGGACTACTGATGTATGCCTTTACTTTTTACAGTCAACACAAATGAAATTAAATGCTTATCTAAGGGGCCACTCATAAAGCTCATCTCAGTATGCAAAAAAATAATTAACAGATTAAAACAAAGAGCTATGTCCTTGAGCTATTGTGGCCCAGTTCATAAAAGAAAACAAGAATAAATGCAATTACCTGCAAACGGCCATCTTCCTGAGCACAAAAAACAAAAATGTCTCCCAAGCATTTCAGTAGCATGCCCAATAGGTTCATCTCCTTCACAAGACGAGGAGTTAGGGTTGGCACCGTGAATATTTGGACAGAGAAAGTTGAGATTAGATGGTACTTCTTACTATGAATGTTGCTACTTCCCCCCTTTATGGCTTCATTTATAACAGTTGGGTAATAACTTAAAAATGCTTTAGAAAATTCATTTTTAAAGACAGGCTCTGCCAGCAATTTCAGCAGCAGTTCGTGGAGTTTCTTCACAACACCATCACCAAGGAACCTCTCTGCTCTGACCAGAATATCCAATAAACCATCTAAAGAAATCACCATCCTAGATATAAAACTGAGCAAACTGTCACTATACTTGCAAAATTCTAAAAGCATCTCAACAACTACACATGTAAGCTCATTTGCAGCCTTTTTCTGCTCAGCACCGCGATCACCTGCTCTCATATTTTCCAGAAAGATAGATTCTGCTGAGCATAGCTTGTTTTTCCAACAAATAAAGAGTGCATCAAGCACCGGCCCAATAGAATTTGCTAAGCTACCTTGAAGTGGTTGAATCTGTTCAGAACCTTTATGCTTCGAGCAAAACCCCTCACGTTTCCATGCCGTTTCATCCCCACAATCACAGCAACCACCACCCGTATAAATAATAGAATAATCATGATCCTTATGATTCCCATTCTGGAAACAGGGAACACAAATAGCACAAGTTGGATCATGCTCACAAGTCCGGCACCTATATGCAATGTCATTCGATCCCCAAACCGCACCACAAACACCACGTTGACCAATACTCAATCTTGCTAGGTTTTTCAAAGCATTCATCGGTTCACCCTGAAACATCAGCCACTGTAACCAAATCATACCCTCACGAAACTGATTTTCCATGGTTATAGACATCCATTTCTTAGAACTCAAACTAGCATCTTGTATAGACTCAGCCACATCCTCATCTGTAGGCATGATTGCGGAAACTACCTCTGGCAACAATAATCCATTACCATTAACAAAGTCAACAATACCCTCATAAAGCCTATCGAGGTACTCCGCTGGAATCCCTAAAGCAGCTAGCCTCTGATTATAAAATCAATAAAACATTTTTTCAGCTATTAAATTCAATAATAACAAATTCGCATGCTGTGAAATTTAAAAATAAAATAAAACTTCAAAATTTTCACCTTTAACCTAATTGAATAATTAGAAAAAAAATAAAAAAAATAAACATACCCGTACGACTCCATCACGGGGCTTAATCGGCGAAGAATCAGAAGGCGATTCCATTTTATGACGGAAAATTAAATGGCAGTAACGAAGCAGCCAACCGGCGCAAGACAAACACGACCCTAATCTGGAGCCTTCTTCACTCCCCAGGTTTACTTCTTCTATGAATTTGATCAAATTTAAAATTTTCCAAAGAAAAAAAAAAACCCCGGAATTTACAAGCCCTGAATCATTCACAATTGCCAGTGATTTCACTAGTCGTTCACCATAGGCGGTGCAGTGAGCCAAACAAGCCCTTCGGTTTATCTCACCATTACATATATATTTATAATAACACTGTATGTATATTTAAATAATTCTCTCACTCTTAGCTTAACTTCCCTTCCTTTGACATGGCGATGATGATTCAAGATTGTCTGGAAAAATCTGAGGGATACCGTGCTCTAGCTGTTGTCTGCTTGGATAATAATATAATAATATTAATAATCTCATTTCTTGCTTCTCAAAAAAGCTTCATTATTACGTATAAACCCAACAAAAAAAAGCCTCTAAAAATTTTACTTTCACTTTAACTTTCACGCGATTTTGGACTCATTTCTGTCGAGAGCTCCTCTCAAATTCTTGTATTTTGGACTTCGTGAAGTCAGTAAGTCTAGGGAATACAGTAAAAAAATGACCCAAACCCAATCGATTGAAGTCTTATATGTGGGCTAAACAACCCAGTCTTGAAAAGGCTTCGACAGTGGATTTGCCATACAAATTTGCCATCATAGTGGTAGGCTCATGCTGTCTTCTACAATTTTTATCATATTGCGGAAGGCCCCCAATTTCTCAATTACAAAATCGTAGAGCTTCAATTTCCAAATTAAATCAGCATGGGTAAAGTACACAAGACAGTTTAACATGGGAACATTTCACCTCTCCATTGATAAGTCCCTATTGGCAGGTATTACAAGCATCTGCCTTCACTCCATGTATGTGAAATCGGACTCCTTATCCCCCCGGAAACCAATGCCAAATCCAACAAACGATCGTCTCACTTGGAAAAGAATTCGAATACTTTCTTGTGATGGTTAAGACTATTATATTTTTTGGCAGGTG
>JBBYHM010000012.1:845697-857587 GCA_038381775.1 Adansonia rubrostipa
TTTATTTATTTATTTATTTAAATATATAGTAAAGAGCTTAAATTTTTTGTTAAGACAACTAATACGAACAAGTTGGAATTCAACGAAGTGATTTCAGAAAATTTTCCGTACGCCAGAGGTGTAATATCTATAAAAGATTTATCCTAGTTGTAATTTTTTTATGCATAAATAAATAAATAAATAAAATCTTAGAATGATAATTTTGTAAATGTCAAAGATTGAACGCTATTTAAAAAAAAAAAAAAAGAAAAAAAGTGAATAAAACAATTAGCTAGACTCTTAGCTCATCTATTTTATTTATTGAATAATTATTTCATACACTAAAAGTGAAATAATAAAAAAAATTTACAAATGAATTCATCGAGGTATACTTGTCTTGTAAGATATATTTAAAAAAATAAATAAAAAAATGTGTAATCTCAATTATAAATTTTTTTCACTTCAACATAACTGTACGAGATAATTATCCATCAACTTATTGCACCAATTAAGCTTTGCTTTTAGTCATTAGGTTTCCAATCATTTCGCTGTCGATATATGAGATATTTATCTATCTAATTATTGCACCAATTAAGTTTTGCTTTTAGTCATATTAAGCTTTGAATTTTTTAATGCCGGTTATTAGGTGTAAATCTTAATAAGAAATATTGAGATTAATGGAATAAATGAGATTTATCCCTTAACGGGGTGAGTCACCTGTACCGACGAGCTATCGGGCAAGTCAAGCTAAGCTTGAATATTCTAAAGCTTGATTCAAATAGCTCGCAAGCTTAATCGTATATTTTTATTTTTAATTAATATTGAAAAAAAATCTCATTTCCAACTCAAATACAAAAAATTGAGTTTAAAATTAAACCAGAAAATTGAAACTCTTTTTTTCCCAAATAATTGAAACTAATCAAGCAAGCTAGAGTGGTTAAATTTTTATCTTAAATCGAGCTTAAACTTTAAAAATATACTCGAGACGAGTTTCAAGCATTAAGTTTTGAGTTAAACTCGAATTTCTTACTCCTTAAGCTCGACTAGACCCTACCCTCATTATCCAAGGAAGAAAACTAGTGGCAGAACAAGAAGGAAAGTCATGCACAACAAATTAAAAAAGAATCAAATAACCATGAATAAACCAATTTCATTTGTTCATACCTTTCTTACATGGTATTTACCCCTTATTTCGACTGCAAAAAACAATATTAACAGATTATATCTGCATTTGCTTCTTAAGGCTTATCTTGTGGACTAGTTCTTCAGAGATAGCAGTAAACTAATTATCTTTCACAAGGTTTTGAAGCCCCATAGAAGATTGCAATCAAGCATGATGGAGTGGCTTAATGTTTCTAGACCGCATGTAAGTCAAAAACTGCCCAGGCAACTCTTCCAGTAGAGCTTGAACAACCGAAATCTGCCCCCCTGTAAAAACACGCCATCACTTGATTTAGCAAAATTCAAATTAAAAATGAGAAAGTGTCCCACATCGAAAGTAGAACATTGGTTTTGAGTTCTAAATCGCTAGATCCGATTCTCTTAAGCTGCGTAAAGATGTAAAAGAAAAAGAGCCCTCAAACATCGGTTTTGCCAAGTACATTTGGCGTTATAACCAGCACAAATGCTTGCTAATTGTTTCAACAGCCAAGCCAAGTCTACCAACATTTTAAAGTCTCAAAGTACTTATTATTAGCTTGAGGTAGAAATGTAATGCCTATGTTAATCTGATTTTTATTCAATATGAGTATGGAAATATAATTTTTCAAATAAATTTGAACATACTCATGTGACACTCTCACACTGGAATCCAACTAACATAGTCTAATGCAGCTCATGCACCATTGCCAGCGCACTATTTTTGGCACGTAGGAGGAAAACCTGCTAGGAAGCACAAGCCCTGGCTTGCTGTCATTTTGACCATTAAGTTTGAGAGGGGGGATGGGGAATTTAAGCTTCAGTTCCCCATCTTGCAGAAACTCAGGGCCAAAATGGATCCAAGGTTCCGATAAAAATGAAAAGCTAGCTGAGGTAGAATATGACTTACTATGCACTTCTCTCATGGGAACGAATTGTACAATGTCTCGTGTAGCAATCCGACCCGTTGAACTCTCCAATCGACGTCCATCATCAGCATCTAGAATCTACAAAATAATAAGACCCAAAACCCTTTTTTGTTATTATCTTTTTAGTAGAAAAATTACAGGTAACTACAGCTCCTACCGTTCCAGGAAAAAGGGGCATACCTCCATTTGTTTAAAGTCCGCATTCCCCACTCCAACTATAAGAATAGATAGAGGAAGATCAGATGCCCTAACCAAAGCATCCATTGTTTCTTGCATATCAGTCAGCACTCCATCCTGCATAAGGCCACATATCTTTATAAGTTAGAAAAGAATAACAGTTTCGAAACTCACATAGAAGTAATAGTTCCTTTATACCGTTATAATCAGCAGCACAAAATATTTGGTAACGTCGTTTGAGGCAGCCTGGCAAGCCATTTGTGCGGCCATGTTGATTACTTGGCCAAACAAAGTCGGTCCAGCCAACACAACACTGTGCAGAGCACTTGCATAAGCAGCCATGATGCCTTGAACTTCTTCAACCTGTTAAAGGAAGTAAATTAACTAGTCTTAGAAAAGACAAAAATGCTTTTATCATGAACTTAACCCACTACGAGATTGAAAACAGTTGAAGCTTTATCGTGGAATTACAAGAGAAAATGAAAGCAGAATTATCTATCATTTGAGAGTTAGCAGGCATACATATAACACCTAACTCGCAGCTTGCCAGATGAAGGCTCACGGTGAAAACAACAAACTCGGCTTCTCTTACCTCGTAGGCATTCGTACTGTTCAAGTTAAAACAATGGGATATAGTGCCATCATATGTCCTTCCTCCAAAACCCCAAGCTGGAAACCTCCTATCAGAATCATAACATTGTATGACCTCCCCAACCTCTACTATAGCCTGTTAATGATGTCATTAGTAAGTTAGACACCAATTCACTGGTCATTAAAGTTGGCCTCTACAGAACTCAAACAAGTTAGATCTCAGTACATAGATGAACGAAACAAATACACTTAGTTTTCTGCAAATGTAACAAATAGCAAATAATCTTATGCTATCTCATGGAAAACAGTTCTACACTAAACAGCAATGCATTATTAAGAGCTATCCCAAACTTACTTGTTGGTAAGAATTCAATTGGCCTGAAGGATTAATGTAGTGCAAGGAATCTTGACGTCGAGGACTTCCATTTGAAGCTGGACAAGTCAAATATGTAAATTTTAACCAGAACATAAGACAAAAATAGATATATATATATATATATATAGAGAGAGAGAGAGAGAGAGAGAGAGAGAGAGAGAGAGGGCCTTGGACAATCATATCAAAGAGCACAAAGATTATTTACCTGTAAAGTCAATGGCAACCATAAAATTTAGCTCAAATCCACTAGATATGTAGTCAAGGAAACTGAATTGCTCCTTCTCGATAAATTGATCTACGAAGAGCTGGCCCTTCAGAACCTGTAAGGCAAAGTATGTTTAAGAGAACCGAAATATTTTAGGTGCAAAAAATTGATGCCAAGCACGGATGAACACCTTTTGCTGACCACGATGAGATAGGAAAACCAAATTTGCACCACTTCTGTCTTTGTGAAGTTTTTCCAACTCGGAAACTGATTTCTGAAGTTGGCTGATTAAGTAAATAAAGAAATCCAAAATCAGTTTTTTTTTCTTACTAGGCAACAGACACTTTTAACTGGTAAAGAAAAGTGAACAAAACCAACAAAGACACGCTGAAATTTCAAAAGTTACCCAATAAGTACATGATTGCCATTGCTGTTGAAATCGAAACACTCTATAAGTAATGGGTTATCCTGTAATCAACATAGAACATAGAGACATAACTATAGTGCCAAAAATCTTATAAACTGTAAAGATACTATCACAGGAATCTTAAAGAAATTGCAAGCTTGCCTTGCTTCCAAACTGTTGCATGCTTAGACATAACGGTTTCCAAACTGGATTTAAATTGTTGTTTATCACCTCTGTCTTGCATATTGGGACAGAATTTCCATTTTCAGTTTGTCTTGATATTCTCAAGAAAGGATCCTATAAGCCAAAAGAAGAGCATTGAAGTTGGAAAACATACACGCATATGCTCAACCAAACTCGTTGCATCATGAGTACATACACTTTTAGAAAACATGTCCTTGTTGTCTAACTGGGAACAACGCAATTTCATATCAACAGCCATTCTGGATAAAAAGGTTTCTTCGGCATGGACAGTGAGTGTCCCAAAGTTTTTGGACCCCCCTGGACCGTTTTTACCATGGAGATTGAGAGTTAAAGATCGATTTCTTTTGGTCACTATCTGCCGAGCAAAAGTGAAGAACACATATATTAGCAGTAAGCATGGTTTAACAAATCATTCTAAATGGTTTTAAGCAACTTCTTTTGGAAAACTAACAATGGCAAGCAAATTTTATTGAAAAACCAGAGGGAAATGCAATTGTTTTTAGTAGCCATGATGCAAAATATGGCGCAGTTTTTCCAAGAACTTCACTAGAAAAACAGTAGAAGCAGATGAAATAATTCTAAACAGTACTTCCCTGGTTCAAACCAAAGAAATACATACTAAAATCCAAGAAACAATAACGGGTGCGAGGCAACTCACCTCAGACAGAACACAAGAGGCTTCTCCCAAAAAATCCTGATCATTCAACTTTAGCGCCTACAAAGCACCACAATAGAAAATTTTGATAATATAGTTCAGTCACCAATCCTGGCACATTTCTCATCAATCTTGGGAACATTGGGCCAACGGACAGATATTTACATTAATCTGAAATATTCATCCTTTATGAGATTTCTCTCAAAGTTTTCCTCCCTAATTCGATCCTCACTTTTGTATTTATTCTGAGTATCCACGTTGGGTGCATAAATGCCTAATTCCTTTAAATCGAGGACTTATTTCTTATGATCATCAATTCCATTTATAGAATATTTGAATGGCCATTTGTTGAACCAGCACTAAATTCCATTTATGAAATCCAACTATTATACCAAAATAATGTTACATTCTATACATTACCACTTTAGTTAACTTTCATCCAGAAATTCTTTGCATGACTAGTGTCCAACAAAGCAGCGGTACTTGTCATAAGGTAAATTCCAAATGCTGAGACAAAGAAAAAATTATAATAACAGTTTTCCAAAACTAAAGAATCTTTATGAAACAACTGTGTTTTCACGAGTTGGAAACTTTTGGTCCAATTGTAAATTTGTAAACCAAGTTTACATCTAAGCACCAAATTCATTGGCAATCAATCTTTTATGATGGTTCATTATAAATTTCTTGGGCTCCTCAAGTGTTAAGTGTTATATAAATCAAATTACTAAATTCACTTAGAAAGAAGTTTCGTTTCTGAAATATGGGAAGGAGGTTCATCTAGCACGACAAAAACTTGAAAAAATATGTTTGGTAAAGATGCCATACTAATTTGACACTGTCTAGTGATATCTCTGCAGAACTTGTCAATATCATTCATTAATTGGAAATGGGACAAATGACAAAGCTTTGAGTAATGAATTTTGACCTACCTTCACAGGTATGTTGTGATACTTGGTATCCACATCATAAACATGAAAACTGGAGCAGGAAGAAAAGAGAGGAGCATCAGTCTCACAATCCACACACAAACCTACAGTATATCTTGAAAAAAAAAATTCTGAAAGATAGACACACTCAAGAAAATATGGGAAGCTTACACCAAATTTTGAACAATCTCAAACTGATAAGCAACATTAATCTTCTCAATCCAGGCAGGATTCAAACTGTTGAGTATGACTTCAGTGCGACCAAGCTCCTCTAGTGTCCCATCCCTTTTTTTTACATACAGAACTGTCATAGGATCACTCTACAAGAAAACAAGAATTCGATTTAATTAAAATTCTACAAAAATCACAGAAGGAGGTGCAATTATGAAGCTAATTTGTACTATCTGAAGCAATCTAACATGCAAGAGAAAGACCTGAAATACTTCATATGATGCGAGATATTTTCTATACCACTTATTTTGAGATGTAAAACATCAATAAGGTATTGGAGTCATCTCATAAAGTTCCAAAAT
This sequence comes from Adansonia rubrostipa, assembly GCA_038381775.1. Classification (NCBI taxonomy): domain Eukaryota; kingdom Viridiplantae; phylum Streptophyta; class Magnoliopsida; order Malvales; family Malvaceae; genus Adansonia; species Adansonia rubrostipa. The sequence goes on from JBBYHM010000012.1 coordinate 851,816, forward strand.
TTCTAATCAGAAAATCATAAAGGCACTTGCACGTAAAATGAATAAAAGAGGATACATCAACAATTTTAAAATGAAGACAAGATGATATATCAAGAACCTCACCTTTGATGTGATGTCACGATTGCGTAAATTTGAAGCTGATATAGATAACTGCAATGCACATTTGAATAGCATTAAAACATCATAAAGGGCAGGGTTTTAATATTGTAATAGTAATATCACTATCTATTGCATCTAAAATTATAGTTACGTGGTATAATTTTATCCTAGTATCCCAACTGCATCCAATGACATTGATTCCATGCAACATTAAGATGTTTGGAAACAGTTACCCATCATTAGCAAAAAGGTTGGCTCATGGACTGCAAAAATGAACGTATCATTAAGACAATAATAGAGATGAGAGAGCACCTACATATTCTTGCAGGAACATGACAATCCTAGTATTTAATCATATTGAGCACGAAGACAATCCCTCCAATAAATTTATATTAAGTACGTCAGACCATGATACCATTAGACCAGTACGTGGCTAATTCTTGATTTCAAGCACGAGACATGAATAGTTGATGGCTTGATGCATTCATTATAATACTCACTAGTTATCACTCATTTAAACAATAGTCAAAAGTAGTATTGCTAAGAAGGGTCCAAATGGTTGTCCGCTGGTAGGTCCAAGCTAATAAAACATTCACATCAGCAAAAATGAGAAAATAAAATTACAAAAGCATCTTTTGGTCCTATGTGCCCCAGAAAAAAAAAAAAAAAAATCTAGTCATGCAGGGTATAAACAAGGGTAATAAAGAAATATATCATGTCAAACCCTTTCATATGGTCAAACAGTTTTTAACCAAATGTTTGAACTTATGGTTTCTACCACTCAGCCGACAAAATTTGAATCAGAATCTAGAAAATGAGAATCTTGCTCTGCTTTGGCCAGGGGAACACTACTTGATAAAAGGTTTTAAGGTGGGTTGGTTCAAATTAAAGCCTATGCCCTACACTTGCTGAGTATATAGCAAAAACCAATAATAACACATCAATTAATCCATAACAGAAGAAGTCAATACCATCAACTTATCCAAAAAAAAAAAACTTTGCATGATGACTAATGCAGAGAAGCAGAAAAAAATCATAAGGACACACTGGTACTAGTTTGTACTAGGAAATTAGAATTAAAAAAAACTTTGCATGATGACTAATGCAGAGAAGCAGAAAAAAATCATAAGGACTACTGCTATCCTTACACTGGTACTAGTTTGTACTAGGAGATTAGAATTTGGAAACATGAAACTTTTCACCACTCAATAAGAAACAATTTCAGGTGATCAGAACATTCATTCAAAAGGTGTCTTGAAAAGTATATCCACTTCATAGGCAAAGATGGCCTGAATGCAACTAAGAATCTTAACCTTATTAATGAATCTAAAATACACAAACACACTATGTTACTCGGATTTGAACGTAAGTATTGAACGTATGCATTCATCATGTATACATTCAATTTTTTTTTTTTTTAAAGATTTTATGTATTTGAAGAGTCCGAAGATCATATTCAAATACATATCTAGATATGTTTGAATATGTATCAGACATAAATATTTAAAAAATAAGAGTCGAAGCAGAGTGATTAGTGATCACACAGCCATGGTAAAATTAAAAAAAAAAAAAAAACTAAATTAAAGCTTAGTTTACCGTGAAAAGAGATGATAATTCTTAGATGCAAAACCTCAATAAAAAATTAATTAAAAAACAACAAATTTGAATATAATATAAATATAGATAAAAAAGTATACCTCAATTTGAGTAAAAAGAGGACATTGTCCTCGAACTCTGAAAAAGTGATCAATGGCATCGTTATGTCCTGCATTGTTATCCATAGTGGACCTACCATGAACCCCACCTATCGCTTGTTTGCCTCCTTTCAAATCACCAGAAAAGCAACCTCCCATGTCTTTTTTCTTTTTTATTTTTTTCCCCTTCTCTAAAATTAAAATCTCAATTTCGATCTAACAAAAACCTAATTCTTTAGACTGTTCCTTGTAACCCAAAGTTTATTTTTGTTTTCTTATCGTAAACTGCTTTCCAGGAAACAGAATCCCTTCTACTAATATTCCAATAAAATAACAAAAAGGCCTTGTTGGGTTTATAGAAAGGATTTTGGACGTGTTGAAGCTTCGCACGGTCACAAAATAATCAACAACATTAAAAAAAAAAAAAAACCAAGAAATTGTTCAAAGAAAATCTAAGTTTCGACGAGTCAAGGAAGGGAATCTTAGGGTTTTATAATAAAGAGAAATTCAGATTCAAAGTAAAGATATAAATTTTTAATTACAGGGGAAAATGGACGGATTTTTTCGAGAAAATTAATCAACGCTTGGAAATAGAAACAAACGCGATTTGAAATTCGTATGAAAATCTTAGCCAAAAGAAAGATAATAATAATAATAATAATATTAATAATAACAAACAGATTAAGGAAGTTGCCTTCTGATCCGATGTTCTTCGTGGAGGGCAAGAATTCCGTACATTCGGAGTGTCAATGTGATTTAGGGTTTTAATCCTTTTTCTGTTAAAAGAAAAAAAAATGATTAATAATTACGAGGCTAATGCATTTTTAAAAAGGTAAAATTATTATAAAAATACGTCATGGAAGGTTGCGTGAATATATCTTAAATACTAAAAATCAATTGTACCCAAAACAATCAAATAATTATAATCAATCAATAAATTCTAATAAGAATAAAATAACTAAACACAAATCAAACTTTTAGTTTGATCTTGCATTATTATATTATTTAAATAAATATTATGGTTTATTATTATTATTTTGGAAAATTAATTATAATTATAAGATTTTTCATGTGAAAAATCAATTAAAATCATGAAATTTTCAGGACTTAGGTGTTTGACCCAATGATAAATGTATACATTGTTTAATTAGGTGAAAAGAATATGAATTTGAACTATTATTTCTCAAAATTTTATAATTCATTAAAAAAAATTATTATACTTTTAACATAAATGCATACACACTACTTAAATGGCAAAGATAAATATTTACTATTTACATAGAAAATAACAGAGAAGAGAACAAGATACACACACACACATATATATATATATATATATGTGTGTGTGTGTAGAGCTCCTAAAGGCGTAGGTAAGAGAGAAAAAATGAAGGACAATTGCCAAATTGAAATTGAGTATATTTAATCAATTAGCCCACATTATAACTAAAATTACAATGAGGAGTTGGTAAAATCAAATGAACTCAAACTCAAAAATTTATTATAAAATATTTTGAATTTGAATAAAGACTAAAACTTAAAAAATCGAAATCTAAATTACTCGAATTTGAAAATGTTTGAACCCAAAATTATATAAACTCATAATTTAAAGTTTACGAACTCAAAAAGCGTGCAGAAATGGTTGCTATCTTACACAAAATTTACAAAAATTACTTGACTGGTCCGAACGAAAACCTAAATTAATTCTTGAACTAAATTTAAAAAAGATAAAAACCTAAAATACTTTAAACTAAAAAAAAAAAAAAAACCCCTTAAATTTGAAATGACTCAAAAACAACACCTCCCTGAATAATAATCAAACAAATTAATAGGTTAACGCCATTCTAGAACAAATGGAATGCATAACTATGCAAATATATAGCAATTGAGAAAGAAAAAATAAAAAGAAAAATTTGATAAGAACTTACATTGATTAGAAAAATCAAAAAGAAAAATCGAAACTTGTGTTCACGATTATGATGTTAATTGAATCAAAAATTATGAGTAGAAATGACTAATAATGGTGGTAAAAAAGGAACAAGAACACAATCTATCATCAAATATCCATCATCATCATCATAATCTTCATCCTTAACAATCATTCCAATCTTCAATTTATAGAAGAGGCTATTGAAGATATTGAAGATAAGAGACAAACAAAAATAACTCGGTTTCACGTCATGGGTTATATGTCAGCTACGATGACATTTCCCAAACGCAATGATATTCACGGATAGGGTTTACTAATCAAATGTTTTGATCCATCGATTTGGAATTCATGATCCAATGAATTGGAAAACTAAAGACGACCTTTTGTTTAAATTTGCCCCACAATTTCTGTGTATTAAGTCTTTGTCTCTATCTCTCTCAAGCCTACGAGTCAATATTTTACTTACGTTTTGGGAAAAGAAAAACGAATTTTATAATTCCAAAGGCTTGACGCTGTGGAATATTCAAATTCAATACAATACATTTCTTGGTTGTTTAGATTATTCAATTCCCTTTCGTAATTTTCAGTGAAATTTCAAGGTTTTGAAACTACAACTTCCATTTAATAAAGAGTTAGTTTTTAATATAAAAATACGAATATTTTACTTTTTTAATACTAGATTATAACATACCTATTACGTGGATAGATAAGAAAAAAAGGATAAATACGCTACAAAGTTTAAATGAATTAAAGACGATCATAATTATATATTATTTTAAGTTTTTAAGTAATTTCATTGAGTTATAATCTAATTAATTCGTGATATCAGTTTAATCGACTCTTTTAATAAAATATAAATAGATTTTATAAAACGTGTCATTCAATTAATTTTATATGTAAAATTTTAAAAACTCTTCTAACAATGGATCGGATAATTTCTTTTCAATAATCCCCATATACATTGCCAATCTACCATTCTTTAGTCTCAAATTAGAAGAAGAAAATCGCTAAGATAATGCTTTTAGAAGCCGTTAGTGCAAGTTCTAACTACCTTGCTCATAAAATCTTTCGATTATTATATATACAAAAGAAATTGAGATTGAGTTTTACCTTTATTTTTTTTTACGGTTTTTTTTAATGTAGGAATAAAGGGTTGCATGCAATCAATCCGACATTGGTGACTTTCACTTGAAATAGTTGTTTGAGATAAGGTAAATTATACAAAAGACAAATATATTATATTACCTTTTTTAATCGATTACTTAAAAAAATTTTAACTCAAATACGTATTTATATTATGATTCTATCAAACATATAAGTGTTCTATACTAATACTGTTAAAGAAACATTGACGCGATACTTAACATTTAATCTAATTGTGACATGTGATGCTTTTAAGTAATGATATGGTAATTTTCTCGTATGTCACGATCTTATTATATATTAAATGTTATGTCAGCATTTATTTAACAACGTTAGTACAAAATATCTATGTGTCTAATGAATTTTATTACAAATATCTATTTAAGCGAAAATAATTAATTAAAAATATAATATAATATAAGACTATTTATGAAATTAACCCTTATTTTATACAAAATACTAAGTCCAATGTGGACTAAAACAGTGAAGTTAGATTTGATATTTCCTTGCATCGTCCCTGTTGACCTCACCATACAACAAATGTTTTTCCCAATTAACTTGAAAACAATTCCCTTTCTCTTTCTTTTTTTATATATGCAACAAGAGTGCACCTTACTCGAGACTAACGATAAATATTTTGTCGTAAGCATTCGACCGATACAAGTTTAAAATTTTATATATTAAACAAAATGAAATTGGTGACCTTAACATGCAAGAGTTTGTTTTAAATAAAATATACAGTTCAATATTGACTAACGAAGGGAAGTTATACTTGATATTTCCTAGCATTGCCCTTGTTGACTATTACCAAAATGCTACCAACGGAGATTGCACCTTGTTCGAGGTAACACTAACAATAAATATTCCATATAGCGGGGACTGTTCCTCGACCCGATCCATGCGATTTTA
>JBBYHM010000012.1:869466-908751 GCA_038381775.1 Adansonia rubrostipa
TCTTCTGTGTTGCAGGATCTTGCCCAACTTCTGGTACCAGCAAAGAAGACATCAACAATTGGCGCCGTCTGTGGGAACGAGCAAAAAACCATGGCTAACCAACATGCTGACGCTGTTCCACAAAACCTCTCACCGTCACCGAAAATCACAAACACCCTTCACATACCTTTGGATGCCCCAGCGCTCTCGATTACTCATCTTAACACACCTATACCACCACAAATCCATGCGATGACATCGCCAACCTTATTGTCACCACCAGGCCAACTTGGCTATCACGCCCACTACCAAGCCCAATTTCAAGCCATCACCAATCAGTTGGCTGCCATCCAGCAATCACAGCTTCAACTAGTACAACTTCTCAATTCCCAAACCAACCGCCAAAACTCACGACCTACTGATCGCCAAATACAACACGCTGAAAACATCCTAAACCCAAGACCACAAGATCGACCCATTACACCAGGCCATACAACTCGCCTAATGGTAAAAGAAAGTTCTACTCCAGCTCGACGACACATGCCACCGGGGACCTCCTGCCATATTGGCGACCAGCGACCACCATCCCTGCCCTTAGACCTTGCTCAACAGATAGCTGCCCTCAAACAAGAAATCAAAGAACTCCGAGCACACCAGAAGACCAATTGGGAATGGCTCGCTGATGAGCACAGTCCTCCTATCACCCGTAATCCGCCAAGTAGCTGTCTCTTGGAAAGTTAAGCTTTCCCCTGACACATATGATGGCAAAACTGACCCAGCCGACCACTTAAATCATTTTCGTATGTTTTACAGCCTGCACGACATCCTAGATGCCATACAGTGTCGCATCTTTCCAACAACACTCCGAGGCCTGGCATGCACATGGTGGTATTCTTTGAGCCCAAGCTCCATCATGAAGTTCGACCAATTGGGCAGGCACTTCCTTGCTAATTTCAGCAACTGCAAGATAACCGTTAGAACCTGCACTAGCTTAATGGTGATTAAACAAAATCCTAAAGAAACCATTCGAGACTATGTCAAGCGCTTTAATGCTGCCACTCTGGAAGTACAAGCCCTCAATGATGAATGGGCTATCTAAGCCTTTATGGCAGGCATCCGCCATAAATACTTGAAATACGCCCTAACCAATGCACAACCCAAAAAGCTATACCAACTTTATGAAAAGGCACAGAAATATGCTGATGCTGAGGCAATCGAAATCACAAATCGACAAACTGAGAAATGAGACAGAGAGCGAAAGAGCAACCAAGAATCATGGACAAACAGGAGGCTTGACTGCCTTGGTCCTCGGCACTTAGAAGACACCCAAACAGGACAACCACACACCAGCTCGCCATCAGATCCATGCCAAGCGACCCTACGTCACTCATAAAATACCAGCACACGATGCCTAGTCGCCCTTCTAGCCATAATGGCTCGACAATATGACTCTTAGTCACAGCTCGCCACCAAGGCGATGCCAAGTGACTCACTGTCACTCATAAAATTTTAGTACGCGACGCCTAGTCGCCCAATTAGCCACCATGGCTCGACAATGTGACTGAGTCACACAAACTTGCCACCAAAGCAACGCCAAGTGACCCACTGTCGCTCATAAAATCTCAGCGCACGACGCCTAGTCACCAAACTGGCCACCATGGCCCAGCAACGTGACCCTGAGTCATACAGTTCGCCTCCAAGGTGATGCTAAGCGACCTTTTGTCACTTACAAAATTTTAAGCACGCGACGCCTAGTCGCCCTTCTGGCTATAAAAGCCCGACAATGTAACTCCAAGTCGCACAGAGCACCACCAAAAACTCAATTGCACAATGAATGCTTAAAAGATATTAATCATGTCTGAGACAATAAACACTAGTATTCACCAAAGTCCTAAAATAACAGTCACTTTGTAACTATCTTTTGGGACATGATGGGGGGACAATTGTTATACCATTTGGGCGATTCGATCGCCCAAAATGGCTATCGCCAACTTAGGCGATCGGGGCTATCAGCCCAAAATGGCTAGCGGCTATCAGCCCAAAATGGCTATCAGCCCAAAATGGCTATCGCCAACTTAGGCGATCAGGGCTATCAGCCCAAAATGGCTATCGCACCCAATCGCCCAAAATGGCTACCAGTCAACTTTACCATTTGCACGATCTGGCGACCGCCAAAATTGACTTTCACTGTTTGGGTGATCAGATTGGGCGATCAGGCTACTAGTCAGCTTTCACCATTTGGGCGATTGTGCAACAAGGCGACCGCCAAAACAACAGCAGACAACAATGTGACCTCGAAGCAGTATGACTTCAGGATTGACACCTCTCGAATAGCTGCAGACTGATAGAGCCGACCTCAGGGCACAATAGCCTAACAATTAGCTCGGCGCTAGTCACATCACTATCAAATCACCTAACACTATGTCTCCAGAGAACACTTATAAAAGGGTAAGCAAACCCAAAGGTAAAGGACTCTCTCCTATTTCTCAGTCTCCATTGCTATATCTCAAAACACCCGCATACTAACTTAACCATCGGAGAGGGTCCCCGGAGTATCAACTCCGGCACCCTTCTGACTCTTCTGTGTTGTAGGATCTTGCCCAACATCTGGTACCAGCAAAGAAGACATCAACACACTTAGTTTTCTAATGGAATATGAAATAGAACGATAAAAACTTTCATGTTCTTTCAGTTATCCGAAGGATACGAAAGATATTTTGATTTTCAAAAATACTAAAACCCGATTTTCTTATCCTAAATAATAAAATTGTTTCATAAATTTTATTTTGATATATGGGAATTATAATTAAATATCAAATATTGAAATTGAATAAAAATCAAAATTTATGTTAACCTGCAATTAATAAGGTACCGATTGTCGGGAATCATGAGAAAATTGATCCTTACTTGTGATTGTAACTGACTTTTGGACCCTTTCATACAATCTCTAGTATGAGAGCAGACTTCGGAGTTTATTTTTATGGGTTTTATAACCCTCAAAATGTAAATTCCGACAAATGACCAATCTCACCTAGCCAAAATAATATTGGTGGCGACTCTAGAAAAATTATCGTTTCATAATGACTATTTAGGGTTAAGTTAAGTGAGCAATTCATCTCGAGAACTCAGTCTCTAAACATGAAAAATATAGAAAAACAATAATGCTATGGGCCCTAAAAATAAAAAATAATGATATAAAGATTTATGTAGAAATGAGGGGTACGCCCACCGGTTTAAGTCAAGCTGGTTAGGATTCATATCTGGGCCATGTTGTAATAGCTTGGTGACTCCGCTAGGGACAAGTTAGAGAGTTAGGCCTAAAATTAATCATGTGTTAAATAATTTTATTAATTCGGTTTTAATTGGTATTTAACTATAATTCCCAATATTTTCAAAACAAAACTTTTATTTTATGAAAATTTTGGTATATATTTTTCATTAACCCTATTGTTTCCTTTGCAACATTTGTTTTAGGGGAATCTAGGATAAGGTTTTATTATTTGAAAAAGAATTGAGTTGTGAAGGGTAAATTGTTCCCCAGCACATGCTGTACATATGCATATACATTTGATTTTTTTCAAGTGTATGGAAGGGGCATAGGTACCTAATATTTTAAGAGGGGGTGAGGTAGCCCTACTTTTTGAGGTGTTAACCTTTATTTGGGCCAATGAAAAGCCTATTGGTGTAAATTCCTATGCCTACCCGAGGTGTTAGCCTCATTATGGGCATGAAAGATACTCCCACTCAGATTGAACCCTTTTCCAACATAAACCTATGATAGGTAAGGATTAGGGTACCTCATTAGTTCTTTCTAAACTCGAGGAGCACTTCAAGAATCTATTTAAATGTCCAACCCGAACTTCATGTAATGAATCGTAGAAGGCCTCACCTAGTTAAAGCTATACCCGATTTTAGAGGCTACCTAATTAGGTACACATGAGGGAATACCTCTAACCTTTTACTCTCGCAATTTGATTTTTTTGATATTAATAAGTGTATGTTGTGTTACTATAATGCATTTTACTTTTATTTATTTCTTGCATTAATTTGTTATATTATGAAGTATTTTGCTTAATTTTTGGCATGACATTCATATCCCATGGAAACTTGAAAATTCATTTATGCATCTCTTTTTACATCTGCAAAGTTTATATTTTCATATGCTCATGCATTCACTAACATAGCTAGGAAAATGAAGTACTCACAAAAACAATCCTTTTGGGTTACTTTTGAATCTTTTAAATATGATTTTGCATAATGGATAAATCAAAAAATTTTAATTCATGAAAAAAATGGTATTGTTATGATTCGAATTCTTCAATAATTTCTATGCTTGATATTTAATTAATTCCTTAGCCTCGAATTCATACCATTAAATATTATCTTATATACTTATTCATTCATACATTTGTTCACTTATTCATTTATCAATCCATATATAAATTTTTCATTTAATGATAATCTTACAAAGATAATAATAAAGATTATTATTAATAAGATACATGCATATTCCAGCAGACTAATTTAAATCATTTTTTCCATTTAAGGTGAAATAATACGAAACAACAAGATAGAAAAAGGAAACATTACTCGACAAGATGAGTGGACACTAGTCCAAAAAAGTGAAGGGAATCCAAGCTACTCAAAGAAAGGTCTCCATAAAAGCAAAGCCTCGACCAAATAAAATTACAAATAATCTCGTATCATACCAAAACTTCTGTCGGGGGACTAGAGAAGTACAAGTTAAAAGGTGATCACCTCAAAGTCTTCAATATTTGGGAGCTAATCCCATGATACATGTTTATGTTGACCAAAGGGCAACAGGTAATTCATGTAGGATGAAAAAGTGATTATATCAGTACATGTTAGCGAGTCACAACCAATGAAAGCTAGGACCATAGAAAATTAGGAAAACATGGAAATCCATTTGGACTATGTCCTCATCCTCAACCTTTCATCATTCAGCAACCTTAACAGCTACAGAGAAGGATAGGAGTTGTATCCACTTCTTTCATCGAACAACTAATGCTTATGCTACTGGTCAGCCAAAGCACCACAAAATCTAGAATCAAAACAGTATTAATGCAGAGCCTGTTCACTGGCATAAGACAAGAAAGACCAAACCTATCATAGAAATAGAGTAAAAAAAACTAGAAAAAAAATCATAGTACTATATAAAATTTTGAAAAAAGTATACAAACTTGAAAAGTCAAATTGGGGTGATGCAATAGTATCATATAGAGGTTGAAGGGAAAATAAAAAAAATTAAAAAAAGAAAAAATAAGAGAAAAAAGTTTTTGATGGTGTTATTCAAAGACAAAGCTTCATTCAAAAGAGTTCTCTAAGTCTTTGATGGTGGTATTCAAAGATAAAGCTTCGATGGTGATATTCGAAGCATTCCAAAATGTTTTCTAAGCTTCGATGGTGATATTTGAAGGATTTAAAAGTTTTCAAAGTCTTCGATGGTGATATTTGAAGCATTCAAAAATGTTTTCAAAGCTTCGATGGTGAAATTTGAAGCATTCAAAAAGTTTTTAAAGCTTTAATGGAGATATTTAAGGTATTCAAAAGAGTTTTCAAAGCTTCAATAGTGATATTCGAAGCATTCAAAATAGTTTTTAAATCTTCGAGAGGGATATTTAAAGCATTCAAAACAGTTTTTCAATCTTCGAGAGTGATATTCGAAGCATTCAACAAATGTTTTCAAAGCTTCAATGGTGATATTCAAAGCATTCAAAAAATGTTTTCAAAGCTTCGATGGTGATATTAGAAGCATTCAAAAAAAAAAGTTTTCAAAGCTTCGATGGTGATATTCAAAGCATTCAAAAAATGTTTTCAAGGCTTTGATGGTGCTATTTGAAGCATTCAAAAGTTTTCAAAGTCATCGACGATGATATTCGAAGACAAGGCTTTGATGCCAAAATATGCCTATAAAAAAAGGCCCTTAAAGATGTCAATTCAGCAAAATTTGATAAGTTGGTGGATGCCTATTAAGAATGATTGCTCAAGTGCCATTGACCTTATAGTATACGCCAAACAGGGGCAAATTCTACCTTGACTTTAAATTTTGTGCTTTTTTTTTAAATTAGAAATAAATTATGGTTTGTAAATAGTGTGTATTTGTCATGAACCATGAATTTTGTTAATAATAATTTCTAGTATCTAAGATAATAAGAATGTTTTGAAAAAAATTTATTTGGTAGGTGATTACCATTAGATGGAACTCTCTTATAAAGGTCTTATACTTTCACATATATTATTGTCCTCGACATTCAATCATAGACCTTAAACATCTAAATGTTCTTTTTATGGATTCCTTGAAGGTCCAACATATAGGTTATGCTCCTAAAAAATTTAGATATTGATAGTTCGATATGTGTTAAAATAATGATAGTAATTCTGAGATCCCCCTCATTTGGATAACCTTTTGCCACAATGTTCATGACACTCTTCCTAAACCTTGATTCAGAAAGAACGAGAGTAAACATGAGCCAAAATTTTCCTTTTCCTTTGAGTAAAACCTTTTCAATCCTACACCTGATATATAACATGCGAAATCCAAGAGTTTTTCCTTGCCAATTTGATTTTTTTTCCTAAAGGCTCAACTAGAACCAATATTTGTTAATGGTTACGAAACTAATAATGTTGAAAGGCATTCCTTAAGCCTTTAAAATTGATTGCAATATGTTATTCAGGTACTCAAAATCATTTTCAAAAAAAACTTTTTCCTAGCAAAATGCTTGCCAGTTCAAATGGCTTTGTCTGAAATAACAAATAGCCATATTTCTCTATCCATTCGCAAATATAAAAAATTATCCCTTTGCGATCCCCTTTGAGCCTGATAATTTATTCCTTCTAAGAACCCTAATCAAGGATCACCCTTCACATTAAAGGTTAAGTGAAGCAAAGCTTTAAGATCAAAAGGGATCTAAAGTTACAAGAAAAATAAGTAAAATGTCATATGGCGAATTATGAAGACCGAAGAAAGTTTAAATTCTAAGTTTAAATATCGAAAGTAAAGAATAAAAAAATTTCAAATTCTTTCAGAAAGAAAAATGAAGAAAAACACAATGAAAAAAATGAAAAAATAAAAAAATAAAAAATAAAGATTGATTCATCTTAAAAGACATATTAGATTCAACTCCTTTTGAAAAAAAGTGATCCTTGATTCAATTACCCTTAAACACTTAATTTAGGCCAATTTATCCTTTTCTTTCTAAACCAAGAACCATGGCTTATATTACGTACCTAAAAAAATCCATTTTGATCAAACATAGCTATTTGAGTTGTTGGACCATTCCTAATAAGCTACTTTCAAATTCACCTTTCTAAATAATTTTTGAGCCTTCAAAAATATGATGGGACAATCAATTAAAAAATGAAGTTCTAGGTGAAAACCCAAAAAGGGTAGTCTAGAACAAACTTAACGAATGGAATTGCCGCTAAACTAAAAAGATAGCCATTGATGAGAAAGAATCCTTTATATTAATTAAAAACTCACCCTAAACCTTTGGAAATTTCTTAATATCAACAAAAGGTTGAATTAAATACCCTTCAAAAATTTTTTACCCTACTTTAGAAATTGATATTTGCCAAAGACTTTCCAAATTAACCCTTTGAAACTTAGTGTTTATGAGCATTCATGTCAAGCTATTGTATTTGAAGATTAAATGGATGTTATAACTTGATTGATTGCCTTTCAAGGAACTCCTTTGAAAAAACATGGATTTGAATGTGGCCTTAATAGACCTAGACCTTGTTGTACCAATTGTTTCAAATTAAATTTTAGCAGTGCCACCTTATTTGTTCCTTTAAATTCATTTCTTCATCTCATTCCAAGATATCCTAAATGGTGATTATTGATCACCAAAAAACTTTAACATCATGATGAAGATAGCATATCCATTATCATTAATATTGAAAAATTCAAGGTTGAAATTGTTTTGAAATTTTTGTAGATTTCGATCAAATAAATTCTCTCCTAGGTTAGAATAAGAAGGTGACATGTTTCATAAATCCTAGAATTTTGATGAAACGAGTACTTCGCATGACTTTAATGGAAGTTTGTAAATATGCCTAAAGCATATACTTATTCAACTGCATAAGTTATATCTTTGAATTGGTGAATACTAATTTGATATTCGCTATTTGATATTTGATAGTTGATGACTTTTTAGGGAAAATTAAATAATTCCTAAATTCTTGAAATCAAGATCAGAAGAAAGATTTTAAGGGGCAAAAATCAAATCACCCTTTAACCTTCAATAGTAAACAAGTAAGAAGAAAAAAAATTGGCAACAATAAGGCTTAGATTGAAAAAGCCTCAATAACATATAGGAATCCTTATGATGTATGAAACCTATGGCCTCTTCACATGATCTTATGTTAGGTAGGTGAAGAAGGCTTTAAAGGAAATGGCTTTTTCACGCAATCCTGTGTTAGGTAGGTGAAAAAAGCTGACCTCTTTATGCAGTCCTATGTTAGGTAGGTGAAGAAGGTTTAAAAAAATGGCCTCCTCATAGGATCCTGTGTTAGGTAGGTAAGAAACGCTAGTCTCTTCACATGATCTTGTTTTAAGTTGGTGAAGAAGATTTGAAGAAAATGGCCTTTTCATGCAATCCTGTGTTAGGTAGGTGAAAAAGGCTAGCCTCTTCACGAAATCCTATGTTAGGTAGGTGAAGAAAGCTTTGAAGAAGATATCCTCTTCACACAATCCTATCATAACGTAGGTGGAGTAGGATTTAAGGTAACCTCATTTGCTTAAGCAGAAAAATTGGCGAAGTTTTCCTACGTTTCCTCTAATACAACTGGTGCATATGTGTATATATATACATGCAAAAAACATTCCAGAAAAGCTTATACAGCTTGAACAATATTATGTCTATTTGGTTTTTGCCCTGTTCCTAATTCTGAGCAAGGGCCAAAGAAGGGTAGTTGTTAACACTAAATTTTTGCCTGACCCTTTTATTGACAATTCAAAAAACTGAGATCAAGAACTTAGTAGTTGCTCGATGAAATTGACATCTCAAGGTGGATTCGATGTTTTCAAGACCCTTTTACTCATGTCTAAAAGGTCACGGGTGCATATGACAAAATTAGTGCCATTTTAAGGGTCATGGAGAATAAATCTCGAATAAAAAAATGAATTTCAAGGTAAACAAAAAGTTTTTAACTTTATATTAGTGAAATTTTGAAATCTATTTTTGTAGATGATATCACGGTCAAGTTTTCCACTTTTAGGAATTTTTTAAGCATTTTTATAAAATTTAGAAAATTGACCATCGTATATTTTTACCGATACCAATGTGGTATTTATGTCGGTACTTCTTCCCAAAAATCAAAAATATTGAAGGAAAATTTTGTATTGGAATTTTTTGCCATAAGTATCAAGATGTTAATTTTGAGACTTAAATTTGAATTTTCCACAATACCACGAGTATCATACTTGTGAAATTCTTTCAGTAAAAATTGTTCCAAATTTCAAGTTTCATATTTAATATTTTTAAAATATTAATGTGCTAGATAAATTTTATTTTTATAAAATTTAAACATATTTTTAAAATTTTTCCATTTTCAAGATACGTAGTTTTCTATTCCATAATTTTTTTATAGGGATATTTCTGAGTTTATAATTTTTAAAATTCTTTAAATATTTTCATTAAATTTATATTAAATTAATTTTTGAAAATTCAATTTATTTGTTGAATTTTTTATTTTTTTCAAATGATATTTTTCTTTTGAAAGGGTTTTTACTCGTAAAATTTTTACGATTTTAAAATTTTTAATCACTTTTTTCTTGTAAATAAAATTTTTGAAAAATTACTTTTTGAATTTTTTATATGAAAATTTTATTAATTTTATTTTTAATCGATCAAAATTTATTTGTCCATTTCATGGGCCTTAAAACCAATAATTTTTTTTCTAATGAGCTTGATATGCCCATTAATTTTTTTAAAAGCTCAATAAGCCCATTTTTATTTTCTAAAAAACCCAAGAAACATATTTTAATGAAATTTTAAATTCAATTTGTTATGTGAAATTTTATTCTTTGAATACATAACTTTTAATTTGTTTTAACTTAGTCCCTATAATTTGTTTTTTTTTAAATTAAATTTTTCTCTTTCACATTTCTAGAGCTTGATGATGTCATACATGATGCAATCCATAAAATGACAAAAATAATTAATTTAAATCAAATCAAAATCAAAAAAATAAATAGTAAAATAATAAAAGAAAAAAATCCTAGAAATCTCTAGGATTATTTCAGCCAAGTGCTTTTTTTTCAACCCTTGGCTGACTATATAGGGGATGGTTTCTTCATTTTGGGTCTTTTATATTTTAAGAAGAAAAGAATACTAAAAAACACTAAAATTCCTAAATTTTCAAGCTTTTTCAAGGTATTTTTCTTATAAAATTTTTAATTTTTGTTCATTCATTGTTTGATTCTTCCTTTTTATGAGCCAAAATCATACTTGTGCTTACAGATCTTAATCCATGTTGAAAAGTCAAGTACGATGGCTATGATCAATGTTTCTTAATTTTGTTGTTAAATTTGATTTTGCTAGAAATAGTTTTATTTTCATTGAGATTATTTATGTTTGTTGGTAGATATACTGTTGTTTTCATGTATATATGTTTATTTTATTTTTCTTGATATTTTCATGTTGATTTACATTGACTTATTCATTATTTATCATGTTTTTATGTTTATTTATGCTTGGCAAAAACTATAACATGTATGTATATTAATATTGATGAAAATATGAGACGAAAAACCATTTTTGTTGAAAAACCATGTTGGCTGAAAATGAATATGCTCCTTGAATAATTTTTCATGCTTGATTTTATAATATTTTGGACTATTTTATAATATTTGAAACTTATAAGGGCCTAAAAATAATTTTTTCAAATTTTTGAAGGCCTTGGAAGGGTGATTCCAAGCTTGGCCAAGTCATGTAAAGATTGTTTTTGATGTTTTTGATTTTTTTAGCCTATTTTGTAGATATAGAAATAATAAAGACTAAATTGCAAAAATAAAATTTTTTGTTTCAAGGCCATCCATGCTTCGCGATTGGTTATGGATACTTATGAAATTGTTTTCATGTTTATTTTAATATGTATGAATATGTTTTACACATTTTTATTATTTTAGGTCTATTTTGTAATTTTTGAAAAGTTTAAGGACTTATTTGTAAAATTACAAATTTTTTGCTCTAAGGCCATAGGTGCTTGGCTGAATTAATTATGTGATTTTGTGATATAATTTCCATAATTTTTTGTGATGAATTTTGTGTTTAATTATGTGTTTATTTTATATAAGGATAAAATTGTAAAATTAGAAAATTTTAAGGATTATTTAGAAAAACTTTGCATTCTAGAATTAATATGATATTTTTAACATTTTAAAAATATTTCTAGCATTCCTATGGTCTTTTGGAGGGGTGTAGAAAATATTAAAACTTTTCATATTCTTTTGGTTTGTAAGGGTATGATATACAATTTTTAAAAGATTAAGGTCTTATTAGCAATTTTTGCATTTTGGGTCAATCTTGATGTCTAAGTTACCCATGGAGGGTATAATTATCATTTTATATCATTTTCAAGTCCTCTAGGTTACAGGATACTTATAGGTCAAAAGTACACCTAAGGGTACTTTGGTAATTTTTTCTATAATGGAGTCCTATGTGATCATCGAGATAGTTCTATGTTGAAAGTGTATATTAGGAATCGGTTCTTTTGTTTATGATTTCATCAAGTCCTCTAGGTTCAAGGATACTTCTATATTGAAGGTATATCTTAAGGGCATTTTAGTAATTTACCCTAGATTCGTATCCTTTATGGTCATCGAGATACTTATATGTTAAGGTGCATGATAGGGATAAAAACATCTTTTTATAGAGTTGTCGAATCTCACTTTAGGGTACAGGATACTTATATGCTGAAGGTACACCTTAGTGACATTTCATTAATTTATTTTTGAACCATGCCTTTTAAGGTCACTAAGATACTTTTAGGTCAAATGTATACTTTAGGGGATATGTTGGTCATTTTGACCAAATTAGGATCCTTAGAATCGAGTTTAGCACATTTTGTCTAAATGAGGTCTTAAGGCATATTTATAGTATTACTTAAATAAAGTTGACATTTTTATAAAATTAAGGCAATGTCTCCTAGTTAAAATAATACATGGAATTTCTTCCAAAATATGAGAAGGCTTTTATGGATTATTTTTATAACAAGATATTGTTTTCAAAGTGAAAATTAGGATTTTTTATAAATGTAAAAAAAAAAAAAACCTTTTGTATTCCTCTAGTTCTCCAGCGAGATACAAAAGATATTTTTATTTTTAAAACCTTTCATACTCCGCTCAGTTTTCTAGTGGGATATGAAAAAGAATGATAAAAACCTTTGTGTTCTTTTGGCTCTACAGAAAAATGCAAAAGATATTTTATTTTCAAAACTATTAAAACTCGATTTTCTAATCTAGAGTAATAAATTTATTTTGTAAATTTTATTTTTGATATGTGGGAATTGTAATTAAATATCAAATATTAAAATTGAATAAAAATCAAAATTACGTTAACAAGCGATTAATAAGTATTGGTTGCCAGGAGTCTTGGAAGGTCAATCCTTAATTGTAGTTGTAATCGACTCTGGACCCTTTTATACAATCTCTGGTATGAGTGCAGACTTTGAAATTTGTTTTTATGGGTTTCTTAACCCTCAAAATGCAAACTCTGACAGGTGACAAATCTCACCTGGCCAAAATAAGATTGGTGGCAACTTTAAAAAATTCATCATTTCATAACAATTGCTTAGGGTTAAGTAAGTGAGTGATTCATCTCGATAACTCAGTCCCTAAACATAAAAAATAAGGAAAAATAATAATGATATGGGCCCTTAAAAAAATAATGGTATAGAGATTTATATAGAAACTAAGGGTACATTAGCTATTTTAAGTTAGGTTGCTTAGGACTCATATCCGGGCCATGTTACGACACTGATAGGAGTGCCGATAGTACCTTCTGGTGTTGGCAAGCTAACTTTCTTGCTACAAGCAACTCCATTAATCTTGTGATTAGCATTTGCAATTCTTATTGCCTTTTAATCATGGCCTCTTGAGATTAACGCTAATTTTCTCCCAATCTTTCTAATCTTGGTAACTAGTCTTTGGCCATTTTTCTTGCTCTATATCAAGTATAATATCGATAGGTAGTTGCTTGTTTTGTGGGTCTCTCTAAGTTTGCAATATCAAATCCTTAGAAAAAAATTTCCAAATTTTCTTGAGTTAAATTTGTATTTGCGAATGAATGTATGAATAGGTATGTATATATGTATGATGTATGGATATATGTATGTTATGCATGTATGAATGTAATTGTAAGAACGCTTGCTTTAGCAAAAGATTCCAAACTCATAAATTTTGATTAATTTTTTGAAGGATTACACATTGGTGATCATATGTGGATTACACATAAGAAAAGTCCTAACTTGGTTGTACAATTGTTTAGCCAGTTCTAGAAATTCATGTACAATAGGCCCATATTCCTTATTAGATTAATCGATATTTCAAGACTCAGATTTTTCCACCATCTTTCTTGCTTGAATCATCGTTGAATAAATTTGTTTCATGAGGATGATCGATGTAGAACTGTTGACTAATAGAACTAACTTTCCATCTTTTATATTCATTCTCAGCCCACCATATTTTATCATCCCGATATGCATCCATCTCTTGATAAGCTTTAACCCAAGCACTGATGTTTTCTCTTACTAGTTTAGTACTTGCCTCATTTCTTCAACAGTCATTGTAAAGATCTCTCTTTTCTAAAGCAATAAGCACACTCTTTCTTATTCTTCATCAAGAGCGACCCTGAGTTTTTCATTTCTTTCTGTAGATCTCTTTAGTTGAATGCTAGTTTCAATATTCACCCTTTGTTCCTGTTCAAAAATGGTTGCCTTAGCTTATCCTTCTAAAGCCTTGCCTTTCCATACTCCCCACTCTTCATGAAGCTTGTGTATTTCTTTACTCATCCTGCTAGAGGTTCCACTTAAGCTCTCAGATATGCCAGCAAGCTTTATCTTTTTATTTCGCTTGACCCAATCTTGCTTCATCAAATTATATTTCTCCTCCATCCTCTTGACATCTTTTTCTTTAGCCTTCATCTTCATTTTTAAATACATAACTTCTTTTTAAAGAGCTAGATTTTCATCACCCAATCTTTTTCAATCTCCTTTCACTTTTTTTTTATTAGATCAACTTTAGAAGGCATAAGGGGCTTTGGTTGGATAGATACCTGGGGACTAACTCTATCTGTACCCTGGATAATCATGTTGCAGCCTTGGATTCTCCTTCAACAATCATATCTAGGGGTAGTCTATTCTATATAAGCATGTAACCCTAACTTATATATTTCCCTCAAATGTAAAGTAGTCGGCTAAAGTAAATTTCCATAACCTTACCCATAATACTCTAGATGCACATTGGCTAAATTGTAAGTCATGGGGTTGAACATTGTAACCCATACTATCGTCAAACCAACAGTAGTGCATATCTCGCAGTGCCTTATAGACCAAGCAAAGGCACAAAAAATAGATGACCACACCATACACACAAGGTTTTGGTGAAAACCAAGAGGCTCTCCATGTCCATGTCATATCATCGGAGGCCAAACGTTTCAATATCTCTACCCATTGACTCTTAATTCCTGATTGTAGACACCTAATTTGTCCATGCCCATTCCGTGATAATCCAAAAAAAATCCAAGATAGAAAATTATGTACTTGTCCCAGTGGTGGTAAATTTCCTTTAAGCGGAATGGGCATTTTCAAAACCTATTTAGTTACGCTTCAATGACTGCAAGTGCACTTGACAAAATTAGTGCCATTTCAAGAGTCAGAGAGCAAATCTCGATTAAGCAAAACAAATATCAAGGTAAAATAATCAGCTTTTAATTTTATGGTTGTGAAATTTTGAAATTTATTTTTGCAGATGTTATCACGGTCAAATTTCCAATTTTTAGGAATTTTTTGAGAATCTTTTGTTAAATTTGGAAATTCGATTGTCATATATTTTTACTAATACCAATATGGAATTTACGCTAATACTCACTTTGAGAAATCATAAATATTCAAGGAAAAATTCATATTGACATCTTATACCACAAGGTATTAAGTTGTTCATTTTAATAATTAATTTTGAATTTTTCACAGTATCACGAGTATCAACTCGTAAAGTTTTTCTAGTAAAAATTATTTTAGATTTCAATTTTTCATATTTATTACTTTTATAAATTAATATTTTGATTACAATGTTGAATAAAATTCATTTTTATAAAATTTGAATATACTTTTAGAAATTTTTTGTTTTCAAGACACTGAGTTTTATATTTCATAAATTTTTTAGTACAATTTTCTGAGTTTATAATCTTTAAAATTCTTCAAAAATTATTATTAAATTCATATTACATCAGTTTTTCAAAATTTAATTTATTTTATGAGTTTTGTTTTTTTTAGAATTTTGTCGTTTTTAGGATACGGATTTTTCTACTTCGTAAATTTTTTAGCAAGATTTTTTTAGGTTATAATTTTTAAAATTCTTCAAATATTATTGTTAAATTCATATTAAATCAAGTTTTGAAAAATTAATTTACTTTATAAGTTTTGCATCTTTTTACAAATAACAATTTTTCCTAGTAAAGGTTTTTTTCATAAGATTTTACGAGTTTAGAATTTTCATTTTTTCTTGAACATTAAAATTGATTCGTTATTAGATTAAATTAAATTAATCATACAAAATTTTATTTCACATACATAATTTTTAATTTTTATAATTTAATCCTCCTAATTAATTTTTATGGTATAATTTTATATATTATATATAAATATCGCACAAAATTTTCTAAAGCTTGATGATATCATGGATGACCTAATCCATAAAATGACAAACATAGTTAATTTAAATCAAATCAAATTAAAAGTAATAAAATCAAAATAAATGAATAACAATAAAGAAAGCAATTAGGAGAAACCTGTAAAAACTATTCGACCAAGGCATTTCTTTTATGCCTTAGTTGATTCTCCCCTTTATAAAATGGGGAAGAAAATTTTCATAAGGAGCTTTGGCTATTTGGGAAGAAAAAGAAAATAAAAAATAATATTACTCAATTTTCCAAGCTTTTCTTTGAGGTAAGCACTTAATTTCTTTAGTTTTTCTTTATTTGATTAATTTCTCTTCCCATTTGTGAGTCAAAATCATGTTAAAGCTTATAGATTTTTATCCATGTTGAAAGGCTAAACATGTGACTACAAACAATTTCTTATATTTGTTGTTATATTTATTTTCTCTTTAATTATAGCTTGATTTTTTTATGAAATGTTGTTATGGACATGATATTAATTTTGTTATATATATGTTTATGTTTATGTTTATATTGTTTTCTTAATATTTTTAGGTTATAATGCTGATAAATATATTTATATTTTTTTACAATTTTATTTTGTATTTAAATTTGATGAATTTATTCCGGGTTATTTTCATCATGTTGAGTTGGAAAATATTGATGTATGTTTGTTTTTCACCTTGGTCGAATCTAATAGGAATCTTTGAGGATGTTTTTATGCTTAATTTTATGATGATTTCATGTTTTTTAGATTATTTTGTAATATTAGGAATTTAAACACTAAATTATAAAATATGAAAAAAATTTTTAGGACCATTCTTACTTGGCCAAAAGCCTCTAGTATCATGTGAGGTATGTTTCTTGCATATTATAACATGTTTTAGGCATTTTTAACATTTTAGAGACCTTTTTGCAATTTTAGAAAGTTTGGACACTAATTTGCAAAATGTGAAAAAAATTGTTTCATTGCTATAGCTGTTTGGCCAAATCATTCTCATGATTTTTGGTCTGAATTTTGAGATTTTTCATAATGTGTTTTGTGTTATTTATGATTTTTTATTATGTAGGGACTGTGAAAAAATAAGAAAGTTTTAAATTATTAGGAAAAATCATTCATTTAGGGGTATCTTGATCATTTTGAAATATTTATAATATTCCTATGGTCTTCTGTAGGGGTGTAGAAATTACTAAAACTTTTTGTATTCTTTCCATTTTCTGTTAGGATATGAAATGATATTTTAAAAAATTTTAGGACTTATTTATAAAATTACAAAATTTTTATTTTGAGGCCATAAGTGCTTGGCTGAATCAATTATATGATCTTTGGCATGACTTCCATGAATTTTGTGTTTAATTATGTTTTGATTTTGTATATAGACTAAATTGCAAAGCTAGAAAATTTTAGAGATCATTTAGAAAAACTTTGAATTTTAGGGTTAATGTGATATTTTTTATATTTTAAAAATATTTTTAACATTCCTCTGGTCTTCCAAAAGTGTGTAAAAATTATTAAAACTTTTCGTATTCTTTCAATTCTCCGTTAGGGTATGGAATATAATTTTAAAAAGTTTAGGGGCCTATTAGCAATTTGTTGCAATTTAGGCCAATCTTGATGTCTAAATTACCCATGGAGGATATAATTGTCATCTCATATCATTTTTGAGTCCTTTAGGTTAAGGGATACTTATAGGTTAAAAGTACACCATAGGGATATTTTAGTAATTTATGTTAAACCAAGTCTTATGTGATCACCTGGATACTTATATGTCTAAGGTGTATAGTAAGAACAGCTTAATTTATTTATGATGTCATCCAGCCTTTTAGGTTACTAAGATACTTACAGGTTAAAGATATATCCAAGGGTTATCTTAGTAATTTACCTTAGAATTGAGTCATGTATGATTATGAGGATACTTTTATGTCAAAGGTAATAATAGGGATAGGTTTATCTTTTCATGAAATTATAGAATCCTTTAGGGTTATCAGGATACGTATACATCAAAGGTACTCCTTAGGGGTATTTTATTAATTTATTTTACAGCCGAAGATCATTTGGGTATTTTTAGGTTGAAGCTTTACCTTAAAGGATATGTTGGTCAAATAAACCAAATTCAGATCCTTAGAGTCGAGTTTAGTACATTTTGTCTAAACAGAGTCTTAGGATGGTTTTTTATTATTAATACTATGAATAAAATTGTAATTTTTGCAAATTAAGGCAATGTCTTAAATGTTAAAATAGTACGTAAAATTTCTCCTAGCATATGAGAGTAGTTTTACTAATCATTTTAATAATAAGATATACTTTTTTAAAAAAGGTAAATCAAAAGTTTTTTTTTATTTTAGAAAATAAAACCCTTTGTATTCTTCTGATTCTCTAATGGAGTACAAAAGATATTTTGCTTTCTTAAATCCTTTTGTATTCCACTAGCTCCGGAAAGCTACAAAAGATATTTTGATTTTAAAAAAAAATTAAAAACCCGATTTTCTCATGTGAAATAATAAATTTGTTTGATGAAATTTTATTTCTAAATATGAAAATTATAATTAAATATCAAATATTAAAACCAAATGAAAAGCAAATTTATGTTAACACATGATTAATAAGGTGGTACGAGAAGGTCGATCCTTACTTGTAATTGTAACCAACTCCTGAACTTTTTTTATATGATCTCTGGTGTTCTCACAGATCTCGGAATTTGTTTTTAAGGGTTTCATAACCCTCAAAATATGAATTCTGATAGGTGACCAATCTCACCTAGCCAAAATAGATTGGTAGCAACTATAAATAAATGATCGTTTCATAATGACTATTTACAGTTAAGCTGAATGAGCAATTTATCTCGACAACTCTGACCCCAAACATGAAAAATAAAGAATAATAAAATAATAATGATATGGCCTATAAAAAATAAAAGAATAAGGATATCTATATATATATATAGGAACAAGAGGTACCCACCATTTTAAGTCAGGCTAGTCAGGATTCGTATCCGGGCCATGTTGTAACATGGACAGAGGCCATTTCTTCTTGATGAACTCTTGGAAAGGAACATAATGTGGAAGGTAAAGCTTCACCTTATCAGCCCCTTCACGCCAACAATGACTTCCGGCCCAAATATGTAGCAACAATACATTCCTAAAAAATTTACCACCGCCTGCTTTTTGACATGCATTAAATGCTCAGATTATATTTGGCTAAAATGGTAGGGGTTGGATGCATATTTCTTCGCAACCAGTCAAAAAGATCTACCATAGCTGCTTCCATATGTTTGAGTACTTTTAGGAAGAAAACTAAGCCATATATAGCTAAAGCAAGTGCATCGAGAGCTTCTTCCCCAATTGATCGCACTTTGATAACATAGAAATTGCTACGAAATAACACTAGTATTCCTTTTTTACTTAATAAATTAAGGGCATGATTTGAAATCTACGTTAAGAATTCGCCCTAGTTTCTTCTGAAAACTTTTTAGGTTACGCTCCTTGCAATAAATGGCTCTCATCTCCAAAGACCCTAACCCGAGTAAAGCTATTATATCTTTTATAGTTGGAGTCATGTCATGTTGATTAAATGAGAAACACCAATATAATGGATCCTAGAATTCTATTAATGCTGAAAATAATTGTTCATCCATCTGTATTATGAGAAAAAAAGCAATCTATCCATACTTCTCTATGAATCAAGTATGTTTTGCATTTCCACAATGATCCCATATCTCAACTAATTTTGTTAGATTATTTTGATGAAGATTTAAGTGTGTAATTCTCAGCAACTCTAACACAAAATCTTTTGGTATACAATCCCCATTTTCCTTTTGATTTAACTCGTACTCGTCACAAACTTCCTCGAATGTTTTGGAAACAACCACTACATGTAGTCGTTCAGGCATGAAGTCTGATAAAAATTTAACTAAGATGAAATTCTATTCTAAGGCAAGCATCCCTATATGCATATGAGAAATGCACCAAGGAAAGATAAAAAGAGAAAAAAATAAATAAATTAGTATTCTTAAGAAGTAATAAATCCAAATAATAATAAAATTTAATAGGGAGAAATAATATGATAATAAATTATCTAAATAAACACATAGAATCAAATAAAAAAAAAGAAAAGAAAGAGAAAGGTAAATATATCCTTTTGTGTGTTCCTAATTTTTGGTGACATCTAAAATCGGGTATAGTTTTAACTAGAGGGTTAATAAAGTTAATAAAGTTCACTATATAAGATTTAGGTCAAACCTCCAAATCAGTTCTTGAATTCCCTGAGCTTGGAATGGACGAACGAGGTACCCTATCCTTACTCATCTGGGTTTATGTCAAAAGGGGTTCAATTCAAGTGGGAATATCTTCCATGCCCTAATGAGGCTAACACCTTAGGCAAGCGTAGGAATTTACACCTGGTAAGCTTTTCACTAGCCTAGACAAAGGCTCACACCTTTGAAAGCAAAGCTACTTCACATCCACTTAAAATATTAGGTATCTTATACCCCTTCTAAAGATCTAAAAGAGAGACTACTACACACATGCTCAGTGGGTGCGAAGGGATAAACAAACCTTTCTTATGACATAACATTAAAATAAAAAAACTCTTAATGTAAATCCCTAAAGGAAACACAAAAATGCATTAGGGCAAATGAAAAAAAAATTAGAAATACTAGGAATTATAATTAAATATTGATTGAAACCAAATTAATCAAAATTTAATTAACATATAATTACCATAAGGTGACTCTCCAACTATCCCTAATGAAGTAACCAAGCTACTGCAACATAGCCCAGATATGAACCCTGACACACTCGACTTAAAAGGCAAGTGTACCCCTCATTCCTATATATATCTGCATATCATTATTCTTTTATTTTTTAGGGGCCATATCATTATTTTTTTCCTATTTTTCATGTTGGAGACAAGTCGTTGAGATGAATTACTCACCCGACTTAATCTTAAATAGTCGTTACGAAACAACCATTTTTTTGGAGTCGTCACCAATCTATTTTGGCCAGTGAGCTTGGTCACTTATTGGAGTTCATATTTTGAGGGTTACGAAACCTTTAAAAACAAACTCCGAAGTCCACATTGATACCAGAGATAACATGAAAAGATTTGAGAGTCAGTTATAATCATGAGTAAGGATCGATCCCTCTCATGATGCCCAAAAATTGATACCTTATTAATTACAACTTAAATTTGGATTTTTATTCAATTTCCCTATCCAATATTTAATTATATTTCCCATATATAATATTTTATAAAACAAATTTATTATTTCGTGTAAGAAAATCGAGTCTTTAATATTTTAAAAAATCAAAATATCTTTCACACCTTTCTGAAAGACTAAAAGAACACAAAAGTTTTTATCATTCTCTTTCGTACCCTGCTGGAAAGTCAGTGGAATATGAAAGGTTTTAAAAATCAAAATATTATTTGTACCTTGTTAGAGAATTGGAGGAATACAAAAGGTCTTATTTTATAAAAATTTAAAAAACCTCAATTTTCATTTTTAAAAAGGATATCTAATTATTAAAATAATCCATAGAATCCCTCTTATATACTATGAGAAATTCTACATACTACTTTAACTTGAAAATATTACCTTAGTTTCCAAAAAAAGTCAATAATGATAATAATAATAATCACCTTAAGACTAGTTTAAATTAAATGTACTAAACTCGATTCTGAGGACCTGAATATGTTCGATAAGACCGAAATATCCTTTAAACTGCTTTCGATATGAAAGTATCCTAGTATCTTTAAAGGACTTGATTTTGATGTAAAATTATCAAAATGCTCGTGGGGTATCCCTTCAATATGAAAGTATCTCGGTACATCAAAAGGACTTGAAAATGATCATAAAAGATGAATCTAACCCTAATGTACACCATTTTCATGAAAGAATCCCAAGCGATTACATAGGACTTAGTTCTAAGAAAAAATTACAAAAATGCCCTCAGGGACTATCTTCGTCTTGAAAGCATCCCAATAATCCTAAGGACTCTAAAATGGTCATAAAATATGAACCTAATCCTAATGCATACCTTTTTCATAAAAGAATCTCAGTGATTACATGGGACTCGATTCTAAAAAGAAATTACAAAAATGCCCTTAAAGACTACCTTCATCTTAAAAGCATCTCGGTAATCCTAAGGGCTCTAAAATGATAGGAAATGATCATTTCACCCTAAATGGGAAATTAAAATATCAAAGGTGAACTAAAATGTAAGAATTGCAATTAAGCCCCTAAGCATTTAAAAATTGCATTTCATACACTAACGAAAAACTAAAAGAATATGAAAAGTTTTAATATTTTATACACCCCTCTATATGACCAAAGGAATGTTAGAAATATTCCAAAAAGACCAAAATACCCTAAATGGAGAATTTTCCTAATGAAATCAAAACTTTTCCACTTTTTCAATTTAATCCCTCCACTAGAAAAAAAATCATAAATAAACACTAAACATATCAAAAAAATCATGGAAATCACACCAAAAGTCATAATAAGTATTCGGCCCAGTACTAATAGCCTTGCAACAATTTTTTATTTTTTGCAAATTAGTCCTTATAATTTCTAAAATTACAAAATAGCCTTTTAAGTTTAAAAATTGTATTTTAACATGATAAAAATGCATAAAATGCATTCCTAGATGTATATGAAGGTTTTGGCAAAGCCTAAAAGTCTTAAAAAAAATTTTATTTTTACAATTTAGTTCTTATATTTTCAATAATTAGAAAATAACCCCAAAATCACCAAAATTTCAACAAATCATACTTATACACAAAAAATGAAGCTTGGAACTACCTATTCGAAGCTTTAAAAAATTTTAAAATATTATTTTTTATTCTTACAAATTCCAAAAAATCACAAAATAATCAAAATCATCATAAAAAAAAAACAAAATAAATTAAATTAAATCCACCATGAAATTTGGCCAAGACCAAAACATATATCCATAAAAAATTTTCAACACAACATCATGAAAATCAACATAAATTAACATCATCGAGCTTAAATATAAAAAGAAAATCATAAAAAAACAAACATATAAATATATTTATCAACATATGAACATAAAAATATTAAAAAAATAATGTCAACATGAATGTATATATATAACAAAATCAACACCCCATCAACGACAACATATTTCATGAAGAAAATCAAGTGATGCTAAGAAAAATTAAATGCAACAACTAAATCAAAGAAAATGGTTCATACCCATCATGCTTGCCAATAAGCATGATCACGATTTTGGCTCACCAAAAGAAAGAAAAATGAATAAAATTAACAAAAACTAGAAGTTTTCTAAGTGTTTGCAGCTTAGAAAGGTTAAAACTTGAAAAAATTTAGTATTCTCTTAGTGTTTTTTTTCTTAGAAGCATAAGGTCTCAAAATAAAGAAACCTTCCCCTATTTATAGGGGAAGGATTTCGCCAAGATGATGGAAAAATCAACTCAGCCAAAAGCCTTCTAGTCTTTTCCTTTGTTTTTCTTTTTTTATGTATTACTTTTTTGTTAAATTATCCTTTTAGATATTTTTTATTTGAATAAGTATTATTTAATGAACTTTGCTTTTTGTAAACATAGTCAAAAAGTTAAATGTTGAGTCATGTGGGCTAATATTTAGGCCTAATAATGATTTTGATGAAATTAACTTTTGATGATAAAATTCAATATTGGTTAAATTAATTATTGTATAATTAAACTACTAAATTTTGAAATTATATATAAATATTCATAAATTTATGAAAATGTATGGATAAATAAAATTGTAATAGCAAATTTATGAAAAAGGAAAGAAAAATTAAAGTAGAAGGACTAAATTGTAAGAAATAAAAAGCTATCACTAAACAATTTTTAATTATAAATTTAAACACGTAAAAAGCCCAATTAAATATTCTTATAAAAAATTGGAGTCCAAAAGAATTAATAAAATTTTTGGAAAGAAAAAGCATTATTGTCTTTGTCGTAAAATTAAAATGGGCCTAATTGGGTCTTCATGGAATGGTCACAAATAAGCTTATTGGGCTTGTAGAAAATGAAATGAACTTGGGAAAAATAAAAATGGGCTTGGCAAAGTTATTGGGTTTGTTGAGAAATTATTGGGTTTGTTAGGCTTATTGGGTTTGTTGGGCTTATTTGTAAAATTTGAAAATTTTAGGCCCATTAAGAAAATTTAGCCCAAAATAAAAATAAATATAAATATAAAAATTTTCATGACAATCCCAAATGTTGAACTTTAAAGGAAATTTTTGAAAAATTTTAAGTATAAGAAAAATTCAATTAAAAATTCTAAACACGTAAAATTTTACAAGAAAAACTTGTATGGAAGAAAATTGATATTTGAAAAAAAAATTGAAAACTCATAAAAATAAATTGAATTTTCAAAAACTGATTTAATATGGATTTAATGAAAATATTTTAAGAGTTTTAAAAATTATAAACTTAGAAAAATCTTACCAAAAAATTTATAGAGTAGAAAACTCTGTATTCAGAAAAATATATTCAAATCTTATAATAATGAATTTTATCCAACATATTAATCAAAATATTAATTTAAGAAAATAATGAAGATGAAAACTGAAATCTGAAACAATTTTTACCTAAAAAATTTTTACGAGTATGATACTTACGTTCTTATGAAAAATTCAAATTTAATAAATAAATTTAAAGATAGTAACCCATTGTGGTATAAAATGCCAACATGAATATTTTTGATTTTTTGGGGTGCATATCAGCATAAATATCACATAAGTGTCGGTAAAAATATATGATGGTCAACTTCCAAATTCTACAAAAAATTCTCAAAAAATTCCTAAAAATAAAAAATTTGACCATGATAACATCTGTAAGAATGGATTTCCAAAATTGACAAGAAAATATTCAAAAACTAATTTTTCTCTTAAATGTTCATCTTTTTATCAGAGATTGCCTTCAAAATGGTACTTTTTTTGTCATGTGCACATGCAGTCATTTAGGTATAACTGAAAAAGATCTTTAAAATGTCTAGTCTATGTGGAAAAGGTCATCCTCAACTAGGTGGCCACTAAGTTCTCAATCTCTGATGTTTAGGACTATTGAAAAAAGGTTTGAATGAAATTAAGTGTCTACACCTACATTAGTGCTCAGGAAAGAAATTAGTAGAGTAATAGTAAGTTTGAAGGGCTTACTCAGATTATCTCTTTGCTAGGCTATTTATACCTTTGAGGGTCCATTTGTGATGCTATGTGTTGCTTGAAAAAAGTTGGAGCTCCCCACATGGGTGATAGAACTTAATATCGTCAAGTTAGTAAAGTTGAAACTTTTTAACGACAATCAAATTTACAAGTAATTATACCTAATATTCATCAAATTTATAAGTAATTATATCTAATATTCATCAAATTTAAGATCAATATTACTCTAATATTTTTAGAAGCTTATCTTATGTATTAGCCAGTACAATTACTTTTGCCTAGTACAATCAGAATAGGTCAGTACCTATCAGTACGATTGGTTCAAGATAGTATCAAACCAGAGCAATACCAAAGGTTTTATGTACAAGTTTAGTTCATTTACAAGTAAATTTGTTTGATGTTCATCAAATTTATGAGTAATTATATCTACTATTCATCAAATTTAAGATCAATATATATAAGTTTAAATTTTTTTTAAAAGCTTATGTTATGTACTGACTAGTATAACTACTTCTGCCTAGTACAATCGAAATAGGCCAGTGCTTATCAGTGCGATTGGTACAAGACAGCACTAAACCAGAACATACCAAAGGTTATGCGTACTAGTTTAGTTAAATATTTATATGGCCGATATTAGTATGATATTGACCACCATAGTTTGAAGCCATGGATATGTGTTAGAAAGATTTTTTTAGTAGAGGAAGAAGATCATTTGATTTTGGGGTTGTTTTTTGTTTTGGTACTTGATGGGTAGTTAAGGATTTAGATAAAAGAGGAAAAAAGGCAACAAATTTAGGGATATAAGAGAGAGAGAGAAAGAGAGGCTATCAGTTATCTAGGAAAGAAAAGCAATTATGTGGAAAAACATTTATGTAGCATGGAAAAAAACATGGATTTATTATAAGGGAAAATATATTAAATTGGCAGTTCAATTGGTCAAATTGGAAGGTGATAGTTCAATTGGTTCGACCTTTGATTCGATTTTTTTAACATTAATCCATACATTAGATGGGCTAAAATAAATTAATAATAAATAAATAAATAAAATTTTAGTTTTTGAAATTGTATTTTAAATGATAAATTTTATTTCACTTATTATTAAAAGAACCTGATAGCATAACAACTAGTATTTTTTTTGCACCATAACTAAAAATATACATTATACAATCAAATATAATTTTTTTAAAAATATATAAATAAATCTTATAATTTTATAAATAATTAATTTTTATATATTTCCTTTTTATTATAATTAAAAATATTACATTAATATTAACATGTATATTAAAACAAAAAATAAAAATATTTAATAAAATATTTTGTTTAATATAATTTAATTTAAAATAATTTTATATTATTAATTTAATTAAAAATATTTATAAATATTTTAAGAAAAAAATGTCGAGCAAGTTTAACATTTATTCTGATTTAATGATAACAAAAGTTTTCAAAAAATTAAAAAAAAACAAAAATACTCTTAAAATATATTTATTATTATTATTATTATTATTATTATTATTATTATTGAATTTTATTCTATGATAAGAGTCGAAATAACATCAACTCAAAAAAATTATTAAAAACTAAATAAATTATAAAAGTATAAATTTAAGGAGGCATAGTCATTTTATCTCTGAACATCGACTCAATCACTAAAATATATAAAAAAATTAATTTAAAATAAAATAGAGATAAATGAAAATGTATTAAAATGTTGATTTAACTTTTAACTTTAATTTAAAAAAAAAAAGCCTATTTACCTTTAAAAACTCTCATAAATAAATATTATTATTTTTTCAAATCTTGTAAAAACAACTTACTCTTTTCTTCTTTCCCAAAAAAATTGTTACATGAACTTTTTTTTTATTGATTTAATAGTTGCCTTAAAGTTTTCTTTTAAAATTTTCTGCTTTTCTTTTTTTCTATAAAATTTGTTGTATTAATATTTTTTATTGAATGAATAATAAATAATAAATATTCACTATTATAATTTATTTTTATTTATTTTTTAATTTTTAAAATTAAAATTTTATATAAAATTTACATGTGTCATAAAAAAATTAATATTAATAATTTTTTCATAAGTTAAATTTAAATAAAAATATATTATTAATTTTTTTATTTTTTAATAAAAATGATATTAAAAAAAATTAAACTGTGGGCTTAGGTTCGTAACTCTTAGTTCCCTTCTTATCTAATTTTGGCCACCGCCTGTGCCACCAAGTCCTCTGTACTGTGTCCCCCGCGCCGGCAAGCCTGTCTTCTTCCCTCCGCCGGCCGTCTCGCCTTTCCTTCCCTGCTGCGCTGGACTCTCTCTTCTCCGTGGTTACCTCCTCTTTCTCTTCCTACTGGTTCCCCCTGACGCCGATGCTGGCGCCGTTTCTTTCTCAGGTTTGTCTCTTTTCTTTTCTGTCTTCTGTCTGCGGCTTCCTTACTATCCAATCTCACTTTGGCTGAATAGTTAAGGTAAAAAATTAATTTAATATGCTTTAATTCCCCTTTTGTGACATTGCTTTAAATTTTGTCTAACTGATTTGCCCAATCAAGTATTTCTGATGGGCAAGTTGTAATTTTGCTAGGGTTTACTTTGTCAAACAATTTTAGTTTCAATGTGAATATTTTGAACATCTTAAAGCTTCATGTCCAAAGCATAGTTTCAGTTATTTTCTTTCTTGTAGAGAAGAGTTGTCTTAAAGCATAAAAAAGGGAAATAAGGTGTGTCATTTTATTTTAAAAAAAAAAGGTAATTTCTGACCTAAAAACCCAGTAACATTTTTCTTTTTAAATTTTAAAGCCGATTAATATTTTTTTAAAGCGTCTTTTTATTTAATTTTTTGCATCCACGGTTGAGTGTTACGATTCTAGTAATAGCATAATCTTATAAATTGCATAAATAAAATACGACAAAAGTTATCCCTTACAATTGGCTTCTAATTTCCCCTCAAATCCGATCGATTGAGCAATTCCTTTCCCCCCAATTTGGTGAGCGTTTGAAGCTGAGCGTTGGACGGCTGTCGGGGTTTTCACCTCCCTAACGTTGATGGCTGTTTCTTTATTTCTTCTTCTCCCAGTCTGCTTTCTTTCTCTCTTCTTTGGTTTTGTTTATTGTTACTCTTAAAGGTCTGTGTTTTGAGTTTCTTTTTGGATGTGTGTATTTCCATTGGTGTCGATGTTTTGAAGATTAAGTTACTACTGAGCCAAAAAAAAGTGTTCTTTTTTACAGCTATGAGCCCTCCCCATTGCTGTTTTCGGACCACCATCTTTTCCTTCTCCATTGCCTGTAAACTACATTTTTAGTCATCCCTAACAACCAACCTTGATGTAGCGTCTAGGTAGTTCTTAGCCGGAACCATTGTAATGAAGTAGGCACACCATTTAGCATTTGTCCTCTCTATGCCTGATGTTATTACTTCTTCACTGTTTTCCCAATTTTATGTTAATTTCATTTTATTTCGCTTTAGGAATTCTGGGTCATGATTTAGTTTTGGTTTACTTGCAGTTTTAGTGAAATACCCAAATAGAATTTAGTCAAATTTTATTGCTTATTGAACAAAATCTAAGTAACCGTTGGGTTCGTTTTTCCTTTTCTGTTTCAATGTGATTTTTATTTGGTTTGGATTTCTGGAATTTTGCATTTTGTTGAAGTATCATTTTGTTGAAGTATCAGTGACATGAGAGGGAGTAAAACAGAGATAAGATTTGAGATTGAGTTTTTAGGTTCTACATTTCCACTTTAAAATTTTCAAGGCAGCGATTGCTCTGTTCATTTTTCTTCATGCATTAATGTAAAGTGATTCTATGCGGTGATGTGCTGGTGTTTTGATTTAGCAGTGCATTTTCTTTGAAGATTTTACAGTTGCTGTGCATTTCAATTTAGATTTTCATTTTCCATGCATGGATCTTTCAAGCTTGTTTCTTTTCTTTTGTTTTTCATCTTCTCTTTCATCTCCTTCTTCCTTCTGTTTCTTTTATTTCCTGTGCATTATTTTATAGACTTTGTTTCTTCAATGCATGGGTTATTTCAATTTGTTTTGTGCATTCTGAAATGTATTAAGGTTTTTTAGAGCGATTTTCAGCTTGATTTTATTCCAGCTAAGTCATTCTGAAATGTATTAATTATTTTCATACTTGTTTGTTTTAAGTTTGTTCAGGTCAGAGCTTAGTTTCAACACTTTCAGTTGCTGTTTCCAGACGAGATTGTTTATGTGATTACCAGGTAATTTATTGTTGGTGGTTGATTTTGTTTCAAGTTTATTTTGGAAAGATTAGTTATTGCCTATGAAGCACCTACACAGGAGAAACCCCCTTGTACTAGTGTCATACGAGTGTCCAACGCGGAAACGCCACGGACACGGCAAGGTACGTATGGGAAACATAAAAAAAAAAGAAGTAAATTTCAAATCGTACACGGTCCCGACGAGGTGTCATGAAAGGGACACGGACGAAGAAATTGTTTTCTTATTTTCCAACAAAAAGGACACCAGGTAGACCAATACCGACGAGAAATATGTGTCCGACACATGATCGCAAATGTGGACACAGCCTTGTGGCTTGCAAAGATTGTTATGATAGGTGGAAGAAGTAGTAGAAGGAAGAGGATGCAAGCCTTGTGGCTGGCTAAGAATGCTGTGGCTGGAGGAAGAAGCAAAAGAAGAATAGAGAATGAAGTTTTGCAAAAAAGACTAAGAAGAGAAGAGATGGGGAGTGGCGGTGGATCTGAAAAGAAAAGTATAGCAAGAAAATTGGGGCATCATAGTTGAGCTCAAAAGAAATGTTGATATGTAGGCCCTATTCTTAATAGTTTATATTTGGACCCAAAATATTGACTAAAATAAGTTAATATTTGGACCCAAAATATTTAGGCTCTTGCATAACTAATGAATCAAAATTATTTAAAATTAACGGGATGAATCAAACATTTTCAAAAATATTTTTTTTTTATTTGTATAAAGAAAGAATAAGAAAAGGCATAAATATTTTCTTTTACATGAAGTATTTTTACGTAAAAAATTTATTGATGTGTCCTGCTGTACATGCATCCTCATTTTTGGGAAATAGCTTTGTTACCGTGCCTGTATCGAACTGTACTTGTATTACGTGTCTGTGCTTCATAGGTTATTGCTTAATGACGAAGGTAAAGTAAGTTTTTAATTATTCAAAAATATAATGTATTTGCTAAACCAAAATGCTTATTTTACTTTACTATCAACAATTATAGCATTCTTTCATAAGTGGATGCTGATGTTTGTAATTCATGTCTTTGTTATTATTTGTTTTGCATTCCTTTCCTTTTCCTTAAATTGGGTCCGCTTTTATTGGGAAAAAAAAAAGACATGAATTACTTCTATTCCATAAGTCATTGTAAAATGAAGATAGTATTGCATTTCTTGCCAACATATCTGGATTCTTTAGAATTTCTTTCTCAGATGAATATTTCATGTTCACAGCTGAGAAAGTTTGTGGAAGAGAAAAATAAAGTAGAAAAGGTGACTGCAGGTAGAATATAATGTCTTCAATGACTTTTGTTTCTTAGTTGTCATTCTTTTTGTTGATTTTTATTGTTGGGGCAAAACTTGTGTTTTTTGTATTTTTGTTTTTTTTTTTTTTTTCCTAATTTCTTCCCTATGTTTTAAGGTTCAAGTTGTCCTAGAAATAGGTTCTGCAGAAAGCTAAGGAAAGAACAAGACTGCATCTCACCCTACCATCTAAAGCATCATTTAAAAAAAAGAATGAGGAATATTTCTGATCCAAAGAGCTAAAAAGTACTTATCTAAGCAAGAAAGATGCCAAAAAGAGAGGCAGGATGGAGTAGTCATATTGTAGCCTCATGTGCAATAATAGAAGCGTATTTAATGTAGATTTAATTACAATATTTCTTATCAAAACTTTGCTCTGTTAATTGTCTTGATCTTGGAATCAATCATATATATCTCCCCAAAGTCTAGCATGGATTCTGGATCATCCATGATCCAGCCTTTGATTCAAGTAATGTTTGGTTAAAAAAAAAAAAGGTAATTAAAAAGTTGCTAGCTTGTAATATTGCTCAAAGAAAATCATTGATCCTTACTTCCTCTAATTGATATATAAGTTAGATTTCCATGATATAAAAAATGAGATGAAGATTTATAAGTATTAAGAATCCCTAAAGCCTATAATTTGTCCATCTCATTCATATCCGTATTTTGCTTTCACACCAATGCTAAATTAAGACTTCATTGGCATTTGTAATTTGCACACCAGCATCACCTTGCAACCATTTTTCTTTCTTCTTCTATTGATTTATTAAGTTTCCTGCAAGTCTGTTTTATATAAAGTTTTTCTTTCCTTTCGCAATAAATCAATGGTCCTTTCTGCCTGTTATACTTTTGTTTTGAGCGGCTGTATGGTTGGGAGGTTTTATGGTTGGTGGATATCTTACACATCCCTGTTTTTAATCTTACATCCAGTAGAATACAGTTCTATTTTATTTTATAGCAGAGCTTTAAAGAGCAGACTAATTTATTCAATAAGGGTCAAACAACAAGGTACGCT
Organism: Adansonia rubrostipa; assembly: GCA_038381775.1. Taxonomy (NCBI): domain Eukaryota; kingdom Viridiplantae; phylum Streptophyta; class Magnoliopsida; order Malvales; family Malvaceae; genus Adansonia; species Adansonia rubrostipa. The sequence goes on from JBBYHM010000012.1 coordinate 901,050, forward strand.
GCAATTGATAAAATTAAGACAATAGGCGAGATTTTAGCTCTCTTTAGGTCAAATTTCCCAACTGGTTGAATCTTATGCACAGAAGGAATTCTTATCCCAATTGATAAGCATCTAGAAAGCTTTTATCATGTGTAGAAAGATAAGTTACAAGAGCGAGATTGCATATAACAGCACATGGCTTACCCACCGCAGTGGTTGAGGATTTATGATATTAAGTTAGCTAGAGATGAGATTGGTGCATGCTTTGAGAGAACAGGCCAGACTACAAAACTTGTTTGATTAACCTTCATCGATGTACCTGGCTTTTGAACGAATAACTTTTGTTATTTTGAAAAACAACAATTACCAGGCTCTAATTATGTTTCCTTAGGTTCAGTCATATGCTGTACAAACACTTATATTTTGATATGTCCTTAATATCTTAAGATCTTGCTAAGTTAATATTGGAGTGTCGAAGTTCAACACAATCTAAAACCGATGCAACACCAGGTTTGAACTCTAGTATACTTCAACTTGAATTCTCAAAACCAGATCAAAGAAATATCGAAAGACTTATGACGTCGCTGTTGCAAATTGAGGGCGATGACTCGGTTCTGCTTCGAGTCACTCACTCCAACCTGAAAAGCTTTGCAGCTGACATTCGCTTCTCTCTTCAGGTTTCATTTTCAACAATTTCTTTAAAATTATTCATGAGCCTTTTTTCTTTCAAAATTAAAAAAAAAAAAAGAAAAGAAAAAAGAAAAAAAGTTTAGTTGAACAATTTTCATTTGTTTAAAGATGAGCGTGGAAGCAGTGAAAGAAAAGCTCTGGAAGAAATGTGGGACTTCAGTAAATTCAATGCAATTGGAGCTATATGATGATTGTAAGAATAAACTGTGATTTAAGTGATGATTCAAGACCTCTTGGCTTCTATGCTCCACTTGATGGGTTAGAGTTTTTCCAATTATATTCTTATTTTTGTTGTTAACCCTGCTTTTATCAATTTGCACATGTAAATTATTGCCTTTTGATTAAATCATTTTACTGTAAAAGGTTCCGAATACACATTATAGATCTTGATCCCTCATCAATAACCTCTGGAGGGTGGCTTGAAGATACTTCATTAGTCGAAAAGTACTCCATTTCTGAAGATGAATACAATAAACGTTCCGGTAAGTTGTTATCCTGTAAAAGCTGATCTCGTCATGTTATTGACTTGAAGTTGTTTTCCTCTTCTTTTATTTCGTTGTAATTTAGTTTTTAGTTGCAACAGTTTAAACTTCTTTGTTGTTTCAGGTACTTTTAGGAAGTTCAAGGAAAAGATGACATCTCAAAATCCATCAGCATTTAAGAATAAAGTAAGTATCTCCTACCTGATGTACTTGTTGTTTTGGTAGTTTTTAGCTGTCCATCCTTAACAGCATCAACTAACACTATGTGCATACCCACTAGGAAAGGTTCGTACTTCCCATTGCATTATTACGCAGTGATATCATGTAGAAATTGCTGCTATTGCTGTCTTTGGCTTAATTGATTTTGAATTCATTTGCAGATGTCAGATGACTACATGGAAGACCTGTGTGCAGATATCAAGGTTGGTTACCTCTTCTTCAGCCTTGGCATTTTTGCAAAATTATTGAAGCACTGTTTTTGAATTTCAGTCCGAGGAAATAAAATATTGTTGTTGTTGTTGATAATGAAAAGAGAGCAAGATAATACCTTATCCTCTGTAGGTATATCCGTTTGAACACTGATAGTCCCAGCTGGAATTGTTGCATTCTACCCACCAACATGACAATGATTTCTTGCTGATGAAAGAGCTTAATAAAATTCAATGCTGGCTAACTCTTCCAGTTTCATCATCTTTACGGATCAGAGATTAGTTAATTTTCTGCTCAGTGCTTTTCTTTTTGGCCTCCTGATATCTAATTTTAGCGTCAAGTAAATGATCATTAAAACCTATAGTTTTTCATTCTAGATGCATAAGGGAAGCTAATGAAGATCTTAGACTGATCGATTGTGTACTTTATTACTGTGGCAAATAAATGGCTTAGAAAATGTATAGTTCTGGGATGATAAACTTATACACCTCTCTGCATATATTTCATGATTGCTTGTGTTTCTGCAATAATATACAAATCCTTAAAATGTTGCAAATAATGTATGCAAAATTCTCTTGAGAATTAGTGGTCGGTCAACTGCGCTCAGAAGAATCCTTGGTATTTAGTGTTTTCTTTTTTTTTTTTTTTTCCTTTTACTTTGATTTGATTGCCAAGAAATTTGCTGCAACTGCTACATGGGAACAATTCCAACTCTTTTGATAGACAGCCCTCATTTAATGAAGACAAGTTTAGTTGTACTTATTTAAACATAAAATGATTTTGGAAGGCCAAAATCTCAATAAATTCACCACTGCATGCTTGATAATGCTTACCTACGAGCAAACACAGTTTTAAGTTCAACCATGTTAAATGTATTATGTATACATTACTTCTGGAATTTGTTTTGCGCCCTATTTTTGACAAATGGTGCTCATTTAATCATGACAAGTTTAGTTGTACTTATCAAAACATAAAAATGATTTTTGAAGGCCAAAATCTCAACGAATTCATTACTGCATGCTTGACAATGTTTACCAACGAGCAAACATAGTTTTAAATTCAACCATGTTAAATGTATTATGTGTATATTACTTTTGGAATTTGTTTTGCACGCTATTTTCATGGAGTAAAAAGCTTCCTTGGTTTGTTTCCCACCTGTTTGTCAACGTATCAAATGTCTTTTGGGCTGTTTTGCCAGCTTGCTTCAAATTATGTGCCATACCTCTCTTTTTCTATTATTTCAAATCAGGTAGGAGAAAGATGTGAAGTTGAACCAGGGGAGAAAAGAGGGGTTGTCAGATATGTGGGTCGAGCAGAAGCATTAGGGCCAGGCTTCTGGATTGGAGTTCAGTATGATGAACCATTAGGAAAACATGATGGCATGTATGTAAACTCTATATTCTTATTTTCTTTTTCCTTTTTATGGTTTCTCCATTATTTTCTCGTTATGTAATTATAATTTTTTTTGTGTGATAGAAACTCCTAGAAGGCAATATGTTTTGTCGATAATGTCATTTTAATTTGTATTTATTTTTTTTGATGTTCAAGGTAATTAGATTTTTCAAACACAGATGCAGTAAATTTGTAAATCCTATTTGGAGTGAGGATGCACATTAAATACTCTATCGTGTTTGGAGGCATTTTTTATCTAAATAAAAGAGTACAACTTCAATGCTTTGAGTTTAATGATGGACAAACAATGTGGGAAATCAGAAAAATGAAGGGGAACCTTTTGGATCGAGTTAGCATTTTTCATCGTATTTGCATAGCAGAGTATAAAGGATCTATATTCAGGGCCTTATTTGTAAGACCACAATATGCTTGGTGTAGCACTCCTTGTTTCCCTCAACATTATGAATTATAGCATTATGTCATGATGAAATTCATGTTGGCAGCTGTTTGGGTTTTATTCTCTGTTTTCTGCTTTAACCAGGCTCTCTGGAAGTAATTCTTCTCTTCATCTCTCCGAGTTTTTGTGCAGTACTGATTTTCATTTGTGACATTTTCTGTTGATTATACTGCAGGGTGAAAGGAACACGATATTTTCAATGCCCTCAACTTTGTGGCGCAATGGTTAGGCCTGACAAAGTAAAGGTTTGTATGCAACTATGATTAGTGATGTAAGCATTTTGGGGTTCCACTGAGGGCTTGTCTAGTTCAAATATATTAGGTAGATACATCCTATAATGAAGTATTCCAATGCTTCAGCAAGATAGATTCCAGGAGCTTGCCTTTAACTGTTTGCAAGTTGCTTACGCACTAGCATCTTACTTGTTTTAGATATCTATGAACCATTTATTGCAAGATCTCTTAATGCATATTTACCTAGAAAAATAGTGTGATATGACAAATTGCCAAGTCGGAATTTTTTTTCTTCATGAAATAGTGTAGTCTTAGAATTCTTCCTCCTACTTCAGTGAAGCACAAGAGCTATGTACTGCAAGTAAGAATTTGATTTCTTGTCGCCAATTTTGAGGTTTTGAGCAGATCTTCCAACTAATGTAGGAAAAGTAGGGAGAACAGGTAGAATACAGAAATCAAGAGAGAAATCCAAAAATAGATAGAAGCAATCAGAGAGAAACAGAAATCAAAGAAAGACAGAAGAACTTAGTGTCACCATACAGAACCAATAGAGCAGAAATCTAAGGAGCATAGTAACTCAAATATCCAATATCTAAAACCTAATTGAATCAGAATAATGTAGATATTTATAGCTACAGCCAAAACCCTAATAAAATGTAAAAAACTGTAATGCGTGGAAAAGAAGTAAAAATATTTATGAAAATACCCTAAAATATCCTATATAGATTACAATTATACTCATAAAATACGTGTAATAATCTCCCAATCTTTTAATTATCACATCTCCAATTTCCATCACCAACCCTTGTGATAGCATCTCTTTCTAAATATTTTCATTTACGGTAAATGAAAGCTATAGTGCGTGTTCCATCCATTCCACTGTCTAGGTTTATTAGTCCATGATGGATTTGCTGAGACTTTGAGAAAGCAAATTTTCTACAGTATAATTTATTACCAATATGTCTACTACTTAACCTTAATAGTATTATTGGTTTTATTTTATGTTTTCTTCTAACTGTCGTTTGTAGCATAGTTACAAATATAAGAGCAAAATTAACATTGAGTGCCAATGGTATTCATGGTAGTGAATGGGACATACAAAAAGTGATAGGCAGATTAAAATATGGGATAAACGTAGTTGACATTTGTTCTTTGCAGATTGTACACTAGGGAAATCAGTTAAGTAAATTCTTTTTGCTCTGAAGGATTTAGACCTAAGTCCTATCCTAGTGTCACTGTACCAAGTGCAAACTATGAAGTGACTAAGCATAAGGGCAAATTACTGGGTACTTTTCTTGAATTTATGTTTTAAAGAACTGTGCAAGACTTCTTTGTTGAATATATCTTACAAGTCTATCCAAAGTCAAAGCAGCTGATCGACTTTTATTTTTGTCAATTTTTTTTTTCTTTTATAAAAGAAAATATTGTGGATATGTTTAACAAGGAGCTAAGTTGTTCTTGTATCCAAGGTCCAAGATTGCTTCTCTGTCAGTAAAATATGTACTACTGCTTTTATTGATTTGAAACTTGGAATGGCATTTCCTGTCATTTCCAGGTTGGTGACTATGCTGAACGAGATCCCTTTGAGGAGGATGAAATATAATGCCATTGTGAAAGGGTATCGCTACATTTCTATATCCATGCAGTCTTCATAACGTTACAGAGTTTGGCAATGAGTTTTCATTTAAAAATTGATGTTATTGTAACATATTTGATGTGGGAATGACGCATGAGATTGTTTGGAAGATGAGAAACTTTAAGCTTGAAGAAACTGGCATTCTTCTTTTTGTGCTTGCTTCTTGGTTTTGTCGCAGGAAAAGAACAGAAAATATCCCAAAGGGGGATGAAGGGTTTTATTCTCACCTGGTAACTAGTAATGAGTCAAAAAGGTGACTGGCTGTCATTCAGAGACATTGTTGGCTAACTTGGTTGGGGGAGATTTTGTAGGGTGGGGAGAGATATCTAACACAATTGGGGAACGGATGTTTAGTTCTTTTGCTGGTTGTAGTGTTTGAAATGATAGGTATGTAGAGAACCTGGCCTTCCCTCCAAGCTGATCAAGGAATCACCAACATTTTTGAAAGACTAGGGGTTGATCATTGGGTTTGCGCAATCTGATGGATTTACCATGATCCATGGAAAGTTTCAACCGTAATTCTCCTCATGTAGCCTGCATACACAAAGTGCATAGTTGTTTCATGCTTGACGTTATTTTACTTTAGGGAGTAGGGTATATATTACCTTTCTTAACAACTAATAGGAAGGATACATACCTTGCTGTTCCACCTGATGCTGTGAATACGACAATAATTGCAGCCTTGACTGTAATCACAGCTTCTACCTGCAGAAAGGGGGAGATTTGGAAAAAAATGTTGTATTAAAGCTATTGGTTTACAATTCAACATAGCTTTCAATATTTAGGGCTGAAAGAATTAAATTGCTGATGAAGCTACAGATTCAACATGCTTGACAATTCTCTTTATCCTAAATTGAAGAGGGTGATTGTGCATGCACCCAGCATGGCTCAGAATAGGCTTACTCATAGGGCGGGTTGAGTCCAATTTGAGCTGGGTTTGAGTATGATGTTAATATTAGATATGACTATTCAAGTTCGATTTAACTCGAAATATGGGTTTTGAATGTTGTTCAATCCGTTCATATTTGTAAATAAAAAGTCTAAACCTGTTTAGGTTTGTTTTTTATTAAGTTTATAAATATAAATAATTTAATTTAATTTTTAAAGATTATGTTATAATATTATATATGTATTATTATATAACAAAAATTATATAATACATAAAATATAAAATAAATATATAGAATATAATTGTAAAATGTGTCGAGCTAATCAGGGTTCAGGTTTTGAAAGGTGGAGTAGAGGCTTTAATTGGGTTTAATTTTTTTTTATTCAAGTTCATTTTTTGGTTTGATATTTTTATTTAAATTTTTTCAAATATTGAATGGATTTTCGGGCTTGATCGGGTAGTTTAGCTCTTGAGCAGATCTAGCTCAGAATAAACATTAATTATTGAGTAATGCAATTAGATTTTAGTACTTTTTCTCAAAATATTTTGTGGTACTAGATTTGTCATCATAGGAGAGACTAACGGGGTGCCAGTAACATGCCAATTTTCTGCTTTTTTGTTGGAAATAAAGGTTTCGCACTACTCTCCAATTTCTTTTTTCAGTAATCGATTTACCAACCATCAATACCAGCATTGGCAACATCAGTGGCTTCGTCCGAATGAGTAGGCCTAAGATTTTCAGTCATGCTATATTAGTATGGACAATTACAAGTGGAGTAACGATAGCAGGTTTACCTACCCGGTTGCGTGTTGCACCTATTTGCACCAGACAAAAATAAGACACCCGCAAGGGCAAGGGCATATCGAAAGAAAGAAAAAAGTTACGGTTATGGTAAGAAAGGTAGCAATCTCAAGTTGTTACTTTGATCGTTGGTCAGGATAAGTCATGACTTTGTGATACATAAAAATAAAATTATGTTCATTCCGTTACATTTTTAACGAATCCCGTGGAACGTAACAAAAAAAAAAAAAAAACACTAATGTTTAACAAACAAAATTGATAAGTTTTAGGATTGAAAGTTCACATGTAAAAATTTTAAGACTGAAATGATGATGAAAAGCATATTTCAGGACCAAACTAATAATAAATTACCTCAACTAAAATCCGTCATTTGGTGTTCTACTAGTTTTTAAAATATATACGTACATATATATATATATATATATATATATATCTAACAACTCTAAAAGAGGTCGCACATTTTTTGCAAGAGAAGTATAAGAACTCAACATTGTTGTGTCTTCCCCATTAATTTTGAAATAACCTATCAAGGTAAACACAGAGGTCAATAATTTTTAGTTGATGTCGATCATCTTCCACTTGAAGCAGTTAAAACTTACAACTCTTATTGAAGCATCAACCATATATGTTGCTGATACTTTCATCCAGTGTAATGGGAGAAAATATATAGCAAGGCTAATAATGGAGCTAAAATCTAAGGGATTTAGCACTCC